>JAVCKV010568784.1:0-10246 GCA_032274145.1 Herpochondria borealis | reverse complement strand
CAAGAAGGCAGCTAAGAAGAAGAAGATGCAAGCCACCGACGCTAAGAAGAAGTTGGCGAAAAAGGGGAAGAAGTAATGTTTCTCGCCGCGGGTTCGTGCGAGGAAGAATCCAAAAGGAGAGTGTGGTGTCGCGGGCGGGGTGTGTCGAAGGCAGGCGGTGGTGCAGCGATGTTTGTGTTTTATCCAGTGTAATTACTTTTTGCACGTATTAAAAGGGTTCAAGCATGCAATTCATGCTACAAAACAGCAACCATACATTTTTATAACTATTTTGATGCATGTCGATTCATACTCAAGCACGTAGGCGTGCAGCCGTATGGCCCACTGTATGATAGTAGCGTTCCACCGAGTCTCTCAAGTGGATCAAGGCTGCCTGTATGTGACTATGATACACTCATCTACACACACGGCGTAGCGTTCACCTTTGCGACTGTCAAGCTGCCTTGTGTTGATGAGCGAGACTCTACTACATAGGATTTGCCCGTACCAACTTGTGTGAATTTCTACTAGTAGATGTTTATATCTAGTTGTCGCATCAATGTGGGATCTTGTTGAAAGGACAGACAGCTAACAGCAGAGCTGTGTGTAAGCGAAACAAAACATAAGGGTGGTTGAGATGCGAAGATCCGACAGATCACGGCTGCTCTGTCTCCCCTCCATTTTGCGAGCACTACTTGATCGAAAGAAACATGGCGATCGGAATGGATCTGATAGCGAGGAGATTGCGAAAGGAAGGGTTCTCTCTTCAAGAGTCAAACATCCATGCGCTATTACACCAAACAAGTCAAGTCCACGCGCGCCCTCTGTTTCCACAATACACAAGATTCTACTCTACCACGAACCCCTCGTGGTTCTCTCTCTCTCTCTCTCTTGGATTATGGTCTTCCATCTAGCCCCATCGGCGTGGTGGTTGTAGACATGAATGATGGGGCGTTAAAGCTTATGGCATGTTGTTGTGTTGATGGTCTCCAACACATGAGCGCCCACGGCAGGATACTGTCGCGGCAGTTGATCCTGAGTTCGAACCGACAATTCGAGCACCAAAACAGGACTAAGAAGATTCTGCATCACTGGTATCGACGAGACCCGCCCCCATCAGTGTCTTGGACGGGGTGGCATGGGGGGTAGCGGGGTGTGAGGGATAGTCCTGTGGTGATGGCAATGGATGTTCATGATGTGTCGTTGTCATCTGATGATGCCAAGCCAGAGAAGGTTATCTTTCTTCCAAACCGCCTCTTCTTATCTTGGCAGGACTGAACACTGTGAACTAAACGGTACTGCGTAGAAACCCATACAAAAATTGTGTAGCAAAAGATGTTTGACACTTGGACGACTGGGTGTACTAGAGGTACAAGACCGCTACGTGCATACCTGGTCCAGTCTCACTGGATGTCCTCACTTTTTCCAAACCAGACAAAAGTAAAAGGTGTGTGACAGTCTGTGTGGTATACAGTACCTGGTTTCCTGATCAGCCAAATCAATTGCCATCTATAAACACACCTGTGTGTTAGTCTTTATCAAACGGTTTCCATGTTTCCCTGCTAGCCATCAAGCACTTCTTCCACCAGATCACACCCCTCAACAGTTTCAACCATTGGATCCTTCACTCACCCACTTCATTCACTCCATTTTATCAGGCATTTCAAACAGCAGAGCTATGAACCAATTTCCAACAGACGCCACTTCAGATTACTCTTCTTACAATACTAGGAAAATGGCTGGCATCAAGGCTGACCCTGTTGAAATTGAGCACAAGGCCAATAATAGTGTACCCAACAAGCAAGAGAGCACACCATTGGCTCAGTCTCCCGTATCTGTGCTAAGACAGCACTCCTTCAATTTTGACAGCTGGGAAGCTGCCATTGAGAATGACTCCTTTCCTGAGTTGAACATCTGTCCCAGTGCAACATTAAAACCAGTTGCTAGTACTGCTGAATTCAAGAAGGTAGAGGAACCCTCCATGAGTCAAAGTTCAAGTGTTGCTTCATTTGACGAAAAATTTATGGATTGCATTTTTGGTAGTGGGGGTTCAATTCTTGATGAAGAAAAGAGCTTCACAGACATGCTTGATGATGCTGATGATGAGTTCCATGATATCCTCCATCTTACTCCTGAGGATGAGGGGAAACATAGCCACACAGAAATACTTGATGATGAACTCCCTGGCAAATACAACCCTATTTGTGAAAATCATATGCCCATGGTGGATTATCATTCTGTAATGAAGAGGGATCAACTGAAACCAATTGATGCCCATCATGATGTCAGCAATGTCAACAACAACAACAGTGTCAATCAGGACATGTCACCACAGCATCCAAAAATGGTAACAAAGGAAGAGTCAGAAATTCATTCAGAAGAAATCACTGAGCCTCCCCAGAAGAACCCTGAACTATGTAGTCAGCAACCAAGCCACCAAGCATCTCGATCACCCAAACAGCCAGAGAATCCTGAATTTGTTGAGGAAACAGAGAAAGACATCCTTTTTGGTCGCGGCAGCAAATCAAATGACCACAATTGGTATTTCCGGCACTATGTGGTAGCAAAACACCATCATCACTATTGCCTCCTGTGTCACAGAAATGAGAGGAAGAAGAAACTCAATATTATCAATGAGCTGATGGATTGGGTGAAGACAAGAGATGGTCGGTTCTTGGATTTCCACAAGATTCACAAAAAGTGGTTTGAGCAAACAGACAAGGATGCTATTGTTCGCAAACTTCAAAAGATGATCAGAGAATACAAGTTTCCTGGAGAGTCACAATCCAAAAGCAAGGCTGCCAAGAAAATTACGCTGAATGAAGAGTGAGCAAAAGGGTTGAGCACAATTTTGCTTGATACAGTGTGATGACAGACAACCAGTATACATTTCTCCTTAATAGGCCACCACAGTTATGATGTACTTATTTATTCCATCTCTCAACAAGAGTTTATCAGCTCCTAAATATGATACTCAGAACATTGTCTCTGGGGGGTTGGGTTCTCCGTGTTTCTATGTGATTTACATTGTTCCCTGCTTGAACTATATGGCTTGATTTGATGGTATGTGATTGGTGGTCAACATTATTTCAACCAATTGGTATAACTTTGTTGTTGGTGGAGTACTACATGTTGCCAGATGACTTGAAGTATCCAATCATGACCCATCTTTTGGCAGCAGATGTCCTCAAGATCTTGCCAACAAATTAGAAGAAGGGTACTAAAGGCTATTCATCTGCGACAACACACTTGGATACACGAGAGGACAGGATGGTGACAAAAGCTTAGCTACTAGTCAAATTAGGATCTATCATATAAGGGCGGTATAGCAAAGATATTGGACTGCATCACTTGGTAGTACACAGTAGTTTGTCGTCATTCCATCTTAGATAAATAATGTCAACACTTATTTGCCATCTGGTCATGATGTCCATCTGCATTACCTCTGTTTTACTAGTATGCACGCGGAGATGGACAAGGTATTGGCTACACATCATGCTAATGCTGAAATGTGCGTGTGTTTACAGAGTTCCAAATGTCGCTCAGGCACTTTGTACACTGCAAAATTGAATCATATCATCACTGAATTTTCTGTTGATGCCCCAGCTGGACTTCCATAAACACAGTATCCCACTTGTATTCTTGGTTGTCCAAGTAGGACAGTACAAAAAAGAATTGGCTGGTAGGTTCTGGTCCTCATCTTTCGTAAATTGTGAAGATAGTTTGACTAGTAGTATTCTTGGTAGGAAACTTGCAGTTCAACAGCCTGAATTGTGTACAAAGTTGTATTTTCTGGTGAAAAACTCAACGTGGAGCATGGTGACGCATGTTGCTGCTTCTAATGGGGACACAATGCGCCCTTTGGCCGTCAGGCTCACCCGTTCCAGTAAGAGGTGTTGTTTGTTGCCTGCTGTGTCGATCATGAATGCTGCCCATTTGTCGTGTTGGGCTGATTCGTGCGTTGTGTCAATTTGGCACCTTCTGTGTACCACCATGAAGTTATTTGAATCAGTGATGTGTGCTAGGAAGGGGGTGGATCTCGCTGATGGTTCGCTGTCATTGTCTGCTGTAGCTGCCGTCAGCCACTTGTCAGTGCCACTGAAGAGTACGTGGTAGCCCTTGGCGATGGCGTTGGCTGGGGATTCGACATAATCCAATGCCCAGTTGTTGAAGACATCGATGAATGTCTTGGGCTTGGCAATGCGTGTCAGTGCATCGGGAGCCAACATCCTTGGTGGCATCGTCCAACCAAAATGGCATGTGCGGCATGATTGCGACTGCGCGAATCACTTTGCATTGTGGCGGCCAACCTGAATCCTTGCACGGGGCCCAGAACAAGAGCAACAGAAAAGAATTGAATCACAACAATATCGAATAGAGACAGAATAAGAGATCAGAGCGGGCAACGCCAACCAAACAGAATCCAAGTGAGAACGAGAAGATACAGAATTGAATCACAAAGATACAGAAGAGTGAAAAAGAATCGGCAACAAGACAGAATAAGAATGAGCAAGTGCAAGTTCAAGTGCAAATCAAAGCGAGAGCAAGCGCAACGAATCCATGCAGGGTAGCAAGAATCAAAGCATGTGGGCTAGGCAATGATACACCACTTGGAATGCTGCTTGGGTTCGGCAAAATAGTATCGAATCAATTATAAGGCCGACAAGACAGAATGCATAAGAGCACACCAGCAGGAACGAAACAGAAGCAAAGCAGCGCAAGCGCAATAATACAGAATCGAATCCAGAAACAACCAAGCGAGCGCAAAGCTCAACAGTATTGAGAAACACAGTATTGAGAAACAAATCGAGCGAGCGCGAAGTACGACAGAATCGCGAAACGAATCAAGCGAGCGCAAAGCTCAATAGTATTGAAAAACGAATCAAGCGAGCGCAAAGCACAAAAGTATCGCAAAACAAATCAAGCGAGCGCAAAGTACAAAAGTAGCACGAAACGAATCAAGCGAGCACAAAGCTAAACAGTAATGAAAAACAAATCAAGCGAGCGCAAAGTACAAAAGTATCGCAAAACAAATCAAGCGAGCGCAAAGCTCAGCGGGATTGAATCAAGCAAGAGAAACAAATCAAACGAAGCAAATCAAGCGAGCGCGCAAAGTACAACATAATCAAAGCAAGGGAGGGCAACGAGGGCATTGACTAGAAGTAAGCGAACTTGACAACTCCAATCAAATCACCTGAGAGCGCAACGACTGCAAACGTATCCTGTGAAGCTACCGCTCAACAGAAGGACACGAGCGGAGCATTCCCGTTCGCACTTACCTGCGGAAACAATACATACTCCAGCAAGCCAAATTGTCTCGAGATTCTTGATATCCTTTTTCAGAGCCCATTGCCCCGACTCCGTGAAGAAGCGAGTAGTCCAGTCACGACGGCGCCCATGGCAATTCCGAGTGAATTAAGTAGTGCTCCATATTCCAGAGACGCCACGAGATTGGCACTGCCTTCATCAGTGTCGTTGTAGGCGAGGCTGCCTTCATCAGTGTCGTTGTAGGCAAGGCGACTGTAGAGTAAAAGGTTGGCGGGCAGTAGGCCGATCGAGAGCATGATTGAACCAAATATGCTTCCAGTGCAAGAGGAGGACTTCAAGGAAAGGAAATGGGGTGATCTATGCCCGAGCGTGAACCACCCGAGCGCAAGCAAAATAGGATCAAGTACTCACATCAAGCGGATACGAATCAATGTTGGTCTCGGTCACACCGTAGGAGTCTAATGGGGCATCGTAGAACATGCAGTTGCCATCAGTATCGGTTGCAGTCGTTGCGACGAGAACGCCGCTGCTGTCAAGGAGTATGATAGCAACACCGGGCAACTTGGTGTTACCAATGTCATCATTGCCAAGGACAGTAGCAGAGGGAGCTGCACTTGGGCTGAGGCTTGGGGCGACACTTGCGCTCATCAACGAACAAGTTGTCGATGCTTTACCACCAGTCACATCCACTGTGATCTTCTTGACGTCGTCACACCTGAAGCAACAACTGTAGAACTCTCAGAGTGGGCAACGTCTTTAGGGTCAGGGGCTGATTGAACAACGCTCTTCACATGATGTAGTCTAGATACGAATAACCATGACTTAATAAGTATATGTTGATCTTTTCAGGCCTGATAACACGGATCACGTACGTCGTGGTGGAAAACTGGTCCGATCAACACAGCAGAATTTAGTGCTCAATCCAAGAAAACCCAAGCTTTTTTGCATTTCAACATCAAAGTTCCAACTACTGGTACATTACATACATGTACAATGGGCGGAGATAAACATGGTGCAACTGACCGCGACTCTGATGACAAAGGCTGGGAGCACTTTGTCAAAGTATTGCATTTGAGCGACACCCAGCGGAAAGCTTTAGAGGGGCAAAAGGTAACTAATATCATCAGGTTCCATGTGGCGGGAGAGGAAGAGGGATATTTCAACGAATTACGTCCAGTGTTTTCCACTATAGAAATGAAATTCCTGCGTCTCGCATGGACGTGGATTGATCTTCATGAGACTGAGATTTACAGTGACGACGACAAAAGCAGTTGGTTTGTGAAGAACTTTAAAGAAAGCTACGTCAGGGAGGCAAGTGCTGCGAAGCGAGTCGCTAAAGCAGAGCTGGAAGAGAAAGAACGTAAGCGGCACAAGACTGTTCAGCCGAATCAAGGGAATGCCTCGTCCTTCACAGCAAATGGGAGCAGGACAATGCAGGGTGTCGCCACGTTGCCTCCCGTATTCCTCAAACACCTCATACCTGATCAGGTCAAGGAACTCTTCACGAATAAATTCGAAACAGCTCCCAGTGAAGAGGAAAAGACGGAAGAGGAAAAGAAGGAGGAAGAGATAATTCGAACCCTGTCGGATAGTTTTCAGTGCCATGGAACTCCCTACAACCTGAAATCAGTCCCGGAGACAAGAAGCAAGGACTCGGCGTTACCTTCTGTGCATACTCAGCACTTGGACTTTATTGCCAAACAATTCGAAGGTCAAATAACTACTCAACGAATTTTCAAGGATGGGTTGGAGAAGGGTGATATCAGACGCACACTGGCAGATATTGGCCTCACTGATGGGATTGCCAACAGCGGGAGTTTTCCCGAGGCTTATTTTCACACAGAACCATGTGTTCATGTTCCGACGCAAGATGGATTCGTCAGTTTTGTCACAACCTCAATCTTTGAGTGTAAGGACACCTCAGCTGCTCCGGATCTAGGCCTTGGAGAGGGGATAGCGAACGCAACTAATGCAGCTGTTGCAATGGCCAAAGTTGGAATCCCTTCCGCAAGAATTGTTGTTCCTGTGTTTATGACAACAGGCAGCCTTGTTCAAGTGGGAGCTGTTTACATGCTCGAACCCAGCCTTCCCACGGTTTGCTTCGTTACACCAAAGCTGGACTTGTCCGTCGAGAAAGATAGCGAGAAGGCTGCCAGAATCCTTGTTGCCATGGCGCATCATCGAAAGGACGTGGAAGACTACGTAAAATCGCACGGGCCCACGAGAGAAGATTCCGTTGAAATGCAATTGGACCCACAGAAATATCACTGCAAGTTGTTGGGAGACTTCTTTCCCTGCCTTGGCGAAAATTGTGTGGGTGCGTCTCTAACGCATATGCTCAACGTAACGAGTCGACTTGCGGGCGCCTCGTATGCTTGCCTTCCTATTGCTGTCCGGCTGAAGGATAGAAATTTAAATCACGATGCTATTCTTTTTGAGGCATTAGGGAGCTACAGCATTGGTCTTCCACACGACAAGAAGGATCGTTATGCTTTGGTTTCAGAGATGAAAGCCAACGTTTCTGACATGCACGAAAAAAAGATGGTCCATGTTGATCTTTACTTGTCGAACTTTATGTGGAAGAAGGAGGACGACGGTTCTTTCAGTGTTCGCATAATTGATTTTGACTCTGCCCATAAAATGGGTGAAGCACTTACCGGAGCTACATTGGCGCGACTTCACCAAATCAAGTCAAAGTTTATCCGCCTTGGTAACACTGCAATCGCGGACCACGACAATCTGTACATGGAAATGCTAAAAGAGAATATCGATAAAGAGTCGTTGCGAGTTGCGGGCACTAATGAGAATGAAACACAGGTGAAACGTCGCTTGGATGAAGCATGTGCGTCATTTATGGAAGCTACTTTTGCGGCTTCAATTTGGTCCTTACCTCTCACCAACACCAAGTAAGAGAAGAAGGGCATGATGGTTGTTATCGCGTATAGATTTGACAATTCCAGCATGTGAATTCATATGATGATCTTCACGCAGATACAGAAACAGTTACAAATATATTTAGAAAAATTGATATTTTTCCTGCCATGCGCTCACCAGGATTTTGCGAAATAATGGAAGGCAAAGCAAACGGACCCAACGCCAAAGGCATGGTTTCGTCGTACTTGAAGCTGCCCAAGGCAAAGTAGTCGGCAAGAGGCATTTTCCCGACAAACGCTGGAGGGACTGAGTAGACGAGCCCTTTTGCTTCTTTCATTTAAAAAAAGCATAATGAAGAGCCACGATGATTTTGGATCAAGTCAATCTGGTGAGATTTGGATACACCAAGGCCAACAACGGGGGCAGCGTTCTACTATCGGATGGTATCTTTGGTTTCTTCACCGCCTTCCCCAACTCCTCTCAAATCGGCATGGTGAATGCTGGATTGAATGGATTTGTCGTCAACCTACTGCTGACCTCAAATATACGGGAGTTCGCATCAATGTGATTCATCCACCGCTCCTCAAGAATGTACGGAATGCTCACTGATGGATTAGCTCCAGTTGAAGATGCTGTTCAAGGCCTACGTGGATTGCCATGCAAAGGATGAGACCGGTCAAGGATGCTTTGTCTATGGCCCCAAGTTTAGTGCACGCTCTCACAGAACGGGCACCTACGAGTACACTATGTGCATACAACATGAAAATTGTATCTCTTAATTATTGTTGTATTTACCCCTGAAGTAAGTGTCGCAGTGGTAAACTTTGTAATTCCCTGACTGTGGTTTTCTCCGATTGGATACCATCATTATTCGTGCATTCGAGGTAGCAATGATTTGTTGGATGCAAAAAGCTCCCGTTCGGTGCCTTCGCCCACTGTTGCCCCTGTTGCTGGACTACGGTGGACAGGAAACATTTCGCTCCATCGACTTCGACGACTTTTCCTCGGAGCTTGTCGTTATTGCGTTAGCACTGTTCTCGAGCTTGACGCCAATCATAGGATAGATGCACCAGGACATTTCTTCAAAACCGCTATTTTGCTTCATCAAGGGTCGTCTTCACCAAGGCGTTCTTGTAACGTTTGGAGGTGGAGGTTAGCTTGAGCTGTGGCTGCGAGACCTTTTTCTTCTTGGGAAATACGATCGCCAGAAGGACGCATTTCTGTGAGCTCCGCAAGATCAAAAACATACATTTTTTCGTCGAAGAACCCCAGATGGCGCCAGCGTTGATCCTGAGCGGCGAACTTCCATCCCATTTCTGCGACTTTGTGGAGGACTTGGCGTATTTGTTCTTGGGGTGCCTTGGCGTTTCGCTGCGAATCCTCCAGTTGTTTAAAAAAGGGGATAATCAGACACCATCTGTTGCACAGCTTCTCGATCCAGACATACTGCTCGAGTTCTGGGTAGAGAATATTGTACATCTGCTTCTCCCTCTCAACTGATGCTTTGCCATCTGCATCGAATGACTTAATCTTATTACCGTCTTCGTCAACCTCTAAAACATACATCTTGATCACACACTCATATCCCTCACTCTCACCAGACCGACGATTGTGCTCGACACGGACCGCCCGAAATGCTTTGCTAGTCCTCCCGACTCCTACCAATCCCAAAACATGATATCGACGAACAGGATTGGCCCAATGGGCCAAACGCGCCAACCCTCTTCCCATGCTGGCCCTTCCCTTGATTGTTGCCGTCAACGTCTCCCTGTCAGGCTCACCTTTGGCGCTAAACACAAGAACACATTCCCGGATAAGTACAGAGCCAACCGTTAGCAGATCTAGAGCTCGGCTGATCTCTTCTTTTTCATACACCTGCAGCCCAGCCACAATCACGTTACAGAAAACATGAATGAGGTCGCTCGGATTGAACACCGTGGACGAATTTAGAACTCGCTTGACAGGCAGTTTCTGTTTCTTGGCTTTTCGTTCGTACAAGCCTGCATAATCGTCGATTTCCAGACCCCTGAGTTGCTCCATACTGGGAGCTGTCTTTTTGGCAGGCGGGGTCTTTGCCTGGATTGCGGTCTCGGTAGCCTCAGATTTGAGAACTTCGGAGGCCAGC
>JAVCKV010568773.1:0-10246 GCA_032274145.1 Herpochondria borealis | reverse complement strand
GTAGAGTCATCCACTTTTAAAACTCTAAGTCCCTAGTAGACCCCATAGTAACCAAAGCTCCAACCGTTTGATGAGCCTATGTTCTATCGCAGTCTTTTCAATCTCCCTCCCACTTCTTTCCCCCAGGCTGTCACAACGAGATCTGCCCATCGGTGCCCTGCCGCCATCTCCAAGACAATCGATGAATGCCAGCATAATATTCATGGTGAGCCACCCCCATCGCACTTTGGTGTATTCAGTGCAATCTATTTCAAAACGGTCGTCGACAGTTTCTCAGACTAATAGGCCGGTGGTCCAGCAAGCCTCCTAGAGGATAGCGCCCCCATGATGTCTCCCAAACTCTGGGCGATTTTGTGAGTTTTAGAGCAACTGTTCGCAACGCCCCACTAGCTAGAGAGTACTCCACTGTAGCACTGGAAGAGCCAACAAATCGAAACAGCAAAGAGTAGTGAGTGGGCTAGTTACAAACTTAAACGCTCTCTAACGGTTCCTTTCTCACAGTCTCAGAATCACGAGTCAGCCGGTTCGGAGGTGCGAAATATCTTTGCAGGTCGCCTCACTCGGATCTCTGGTGCAGGATCGGGTTCCTGTAGTACGTCAATCGCCTCGTTGAAGGCGAGTCGAAGCATGTACACGTAGCTTGTGGTGCTTCTTGAGCGGCGTACGTTGCATTGAAGCAATCCCTCTCTCTCTCTCTCTCTGTCGCTCACTCTCTCTTAGAAAGAAATCTGGAAAGAAGTTTTGCGAAATTGATTGTCACGCACTTTGGTAGTCGTCACGTTACTGTGACTGATCAGCGGTCACTGGAAGGTACCCCTGGCGACTTTCTATGTCTGACAACTGGTTCATTACCCCCATCTTTGCGGCTCAATATCACACTTATCAGACTGGTTCGTTTCATTCTTTCTTCGAAACTCCTTCTCTCAGAGCTACGCTTCCTCTTCCGTTCACCTTTACCAAAAAGGCCCACGTGTTTATCGCACTCCAGTAGTAGTTGTTCCCTTGATAGACTGGACGAGTTCTGCCGACGGCGAACTTTTGGCACTTTCAGTATAAAGTCAATGGGATCTTCCGTTGAGGCGGCAGAACTTTTGCAGCCAAGGGATTCATCTTCGAGAAAGTTCCATGTTGCTATCTTCTTGGAAGACGACGGTGACTGTTGGCACAGAAACGTCTGGTTACCATTGGATGCCATATCATCACGACGGTGCTTGGTGTAGTCGACTAGCTTCTTGTGCTGGTTTACTCCCTGCTTTCGGAACATGGTGCGTTATTAGTGGCTTCTAAATACTCTAGAAGTCAACGTATTATAAATTGATATTGGCGTATGATCACAGTTGGCCTTTTATGGATGGCACTTTATCCTTTGTGCTGGCCGATGTTGTCAGCGGCCGGAAATGAGACATGTTCTATTTTTACGTTACCAACGGTACTCATCAAGCTCAACCTCCTATTTATCGATCTAAGGACACTTTGAGGTTCAAGGATGTTTCGTACAGTATGCATTTACTCGGAATCTATTATAATACGAAATCATGAGGGCAAAGCCCCTCACCAACACACTAAAGACGAGACAAACGGTTTTAAAAATATTGCTTGAGCTCTCTTTCAAGTTAAAGCAGACCAGAAAATGTCGTCGCGTGACTTGCTAAAAGTGTTTTCCGATACACCAATAACGGTCCGTTGTTTCGTGTCCACACAAGAGAGCTGGCAGCTCACAAAGTGGTTCTTGACAGTCCTACATTGAACATGTACGACTACACCTCTCACCCGACCGACCGGCTACTCCAGATCATAAATGTCGACACCCGCGGTATCTGCGCTGGTCCAGCGTATAGTCGAAAAAGGTCTTGATCAACCGATATTTGATATTGAACTTGAAGATTCTGTTCTTCGGATACAAGCCCCTTCTGCTGACAAGAATGCTCAGTATAGCGCCAAAGAGTGCTCTCCGTTCCCAAAACACAGGATGAAACCAGAGTGGATCCCACCACACCATCCACGAACCCACATTACCGTCAAGACAGCCTGCAGACAATGGTTCGAAGAGAAAGGACTTTCCGGTTTCGCTTGAAACATGCACAGGATTCCAGGACTGATTCAGTATCGCTGGTCGCCGAGCGGGACCAATCGGTGATGAGGGTTCTTCTTCGCAAGTTGAAGACCGAAAGAATGTATCGACCTCACAATATGGTTTGGGTACCGATGGTCTACAATGTATTGTGCATATTTGGCTATGAAAAACCACACATGGCTGTCAACATAGATATCTGACCAAACAAGACGTGTACCTTGCCTGTTTCAAGCCATGACTGCTTGCTGGACAGCACTCATAATCTGCCCGTGGTGTGAATGAAGATAACTACAACGTTACTAGGTTACCGAAAAGGACACGACTGAGACTTCGCTATCGGCCACAGCAAGTGTTTCGGCCGGTGTCGTAGGATTGACCTAATAACAGAAAGGCGGACTGGGCCGGCTCTTCTTCCCCGAAACAGAGAGAGCCTGCCAAATCACAGGACGCTACAGTAGAGTATTGATGCATGTGCCTGGTCCGAGCCTCTTTCGATCTTTCGAGCCACGAACGACGGCTGGGTGTGTATTACTCCTGCTCTTTTCGTAGCGTGATCCCACCCCACACGAAGCCGAGTGCCGGCAGTACTAGTACAGTAGATAATCAATGATATGACAGACTTGCTAGCACCTATCACGAAGATGCACAGAAAGTGTTGCGGGTGGTAGTATTGCCCGTGTCTGATTCAAGCTTGCCTCGAGCATCGCCAACGACTCACTGGACGGCACTCCGCTCGCTTCTTCGGAAGAAGACATCACGGCGGATGAGCTACTATGGAATGTGCAAACACACAACTTGCAATATATCCAATATTTTATTTGAATTGTGAGTATGACTTCTAGCTACGACTTCTTGTGTTGTCTCGGTATAAACCGAATGTTTGTAGCCTAGTAGAGTCGAGAATCGTTTTGCTCCTCTAGATTCGTATGTTGTAGTACATGTCAGCAGGTACAGGAGCCTACTGTTCTTGCTTCAGGAACCGATCGATTTTGCTACCAACTCCAGTACCGACGAGTTTCTGGCCTTGTTCTTCTCGGGCTGTAACAATGCCGTTGGCCGTTTTCCAAAACCTCACATCATTCCATTTGTCGTAAAAGTCGGCGCAGTTCATGATGCACTTGGTAACATGGCTGTTTTGAGACTTCAAACCGTGACGTGTAATTTCGGACCACGGACGAAGTTTGTTGGTGCTATCCGTAGTAGCATCATCGTTAGGACTGCCTTGTTGCCTCAAAGAATGAGGTCGGTTCCTCGACACGTGCGTGTACAGCATCGCCCTCCAGAAGCCTTCGACTAGGTCATCTTCCACCGCTGGGTCCAAGATATTGTCGCCTGACCTTCCCAAACTCTGAATGATGGACCAAATGGCTCTACTACCCGTCACCAAATGAAGCAGGTAGAAATCGCAGTACCCGCCAGCCGAAAACGACTCTGCTGCAGCACAACAGATTTGCTCAAGGCGGGCATCACGCAGTTCTCTGCCATTGGACATATTGTCGTCGTCAATCTTTGTTAGTTCGTACTTGAGGATTGCGTCGCAGTGATCTTTTGCAAGGTCTTCCATGGCGGCAATGTAACCGGACGATCCGTCATTAAGGTCAAACGTCGGGAACGAATATTTGTCTTTCGACAGCGCTTTCAGTGCCACCAAGGGAGAATCGAATCTAGTAGTACCGTCATCACCACCGTTGCTGTTGCCACTACTACTAAGTGCCGGTAGTTCGACGTATGACGATGCCAACCAAGCCAAGCTCACTGGCAACAACGTTGAATGTCTGTTGCTTTCGAAGTAGTACCCCAGTTCGATTAGGGCGTGAAAAAAGTCTCCAACGCATCCCTTGGCAAGTGTGGGCAAATACTTCAAAAGAGTTGCCTCAGAGCCCTTGGAGTCAATTTCGTGTTTGAAAAAGGTTCGGTAGGCTGGAATTTTAGCGTGCGCACCGAGCCCGTAGAGGCCGTACCCACCGAGATGTACTTCCCAGTTACTTGCATCTATTACGACCACCAGCTGCTGCTCATCGTTGTTGTTGTTATCGTTGTTGGCAGCTTCTTCGAGCTTCTTGAGTCCACCGAGCTCAGGTGTATTCTTCAAAGCAGACCTTAATTCGTCGGGCGTGGCACCCAACCTGTACATGGACGTCAGCAACGCCGCGGCATGGTTGTGAAAGGCAAAGCTCGGTCCCAATTTCATCGAAAACGTGTTGGCGTTGACATCGAGCTGTTCCGTCAGTGCTTGGTAGGCTCCATTATCGTCATTATTATCGTGTTGTTGTCCGGAAGCTGCTTGAACACTTGCTCCTGTTCCCCCAAAAGGATCACGCTTCGGATCCAGCGCCATTGTGGTTGCCATGCTGCTCCTGCTGCTGCTAAAAGCTCCAGCAACAAACCAACCGCTCCTGTTGTGCGAGATCAAAGTTACACTGCAACGAAGAGACAAGAGGAGTGGAAGGGATACGTGTAGCGACGATCTCATAATCACCGCTCGTTATGATGGCTTTGAAGCTGCAAGTTCAAAGTGCACTTGCATGAAGGGACCCGGATATATTTCCGATTGGTTCTAGTTTTTGGATTCTTTTGGATAGTACTTAGAGACCTATTCAAATGTTTGGAACCTATTGGGAGAAAGGGAGATAGCAAAAAAGAAGTCGCCCTCTTGTTGGATGACTCTCGTTGACATAAGCATGTTAGAGATTCAACTGTTTCCCCTAAAACAATACTGCATCGCTGAGCCAGCAGCGGTGTCCCACAACCCTACTTGCGGATTTAGTCTGCTGCCGCAGCTGACTAGCCTGGGGGTGCACATCACGCAATGAATGATGAGAAGTCTTGCCAACACTTTTTCATGTTGTTTTTTGCCGCCACCACTGCTTACTTCTTCTGTCCTCAAGAAATAGATTAAAAACTGTACACAGCTGATTCCTGCTGTGTCATCATGATTGTAGCGTGCCAACCAAGAGACGAATAAACTAAATGTGTACATGTTTAAATGCTTGTGAAGATGCATGCATTTTCCTAGTGAATGAGAAGGAGTGAAGAAGAAGAAGTGATTATATGCTGGTGTCTTCTTCACTGTCAAATTCTCTGGCTTGTTTTCGTAAAAGGCATCGCAGCAAATGAGCATGCGCCATACTGTGGGATGACAAATGGCGAGCCAGCCGCATCGTTGCAACTGGATTGTAGTATTCTTATGCCCGTTCTTACTAGTACTGTAGATTTGGGCTGACAAAAGGTAACTCGAGGGGACTGGAGGAGACTATTATCTGTCTTATCCTGACATATTGCGAAGAGTCGCCTCAAGTCACCTTGAGTCACCTCAAGGAGACTTGTTTCCACTCAAGTGGAATAGTTATATGAGCTGTTTAGAGCAAGCCCTATTCATGTGTTGGCCAAATGCACCATAAGCTGGCCTTTTATTTGCTTATTGAATGCAAAGTATCATAGCTTTTGCGACAGGAACCATTCTTTGGAGGGAATCTTCTTCATGCACTTGCCTTCGCCATCCACTGTTTTGAAATCGTCTGATGGTTCTTTTATTTTTAACCCCCACGAGTCAAGTAAGTGACTATGCTATGCCAATGCTTGTGTTACAGGTGTGGCCACCAAAAAGGATTCTGCACCTGGAGACAAACTTTCTTTGTACAACTGTTGCAAACAACAAGGGAGCTCCAGATACCATCATGTGTTTCGCAAACAATTTGGGAAGCGTGGGCGGTGTGAGTGGCAATGTCAGAAACCAACAAAAGACAAATGGCTCTCCCAAGAATGTAGTCCATCATGCGCGTATAGACTCATCATTATTGCTACTCTAGAGGGGAGATCAAAAAGCTCATCATCCTGGAGATCACAACCGTGAGACTCCGCTTGGATCAATTGTCGCAAAAGTGTTTCTCTTGTCTCTTGTTGGTGGGTCTCTTTGTAGTATCTCATGAACTTGTCGTACAAGGGTGGTCTCGCTAGGTACATTGGTCAAGTCAGCAGTCAAGTTGAGTCACTTTGAGTAGTGCTCTCAGGATTGCCTCTCCCATAGGTGTTGTCTCCCCCCACTTTATTGTCTCTGATTACTAACACTACTTGTTCTCATCATCATTCGAGCTTGAATTGATAGTGTGAGGTTCGTTCGCTCAGTCAAGACGGTGTTTCACGATTTCCAAATGCGTTCCCTGGCGTTTGGGGCTGGAGGGTTTGGAGGTGGTTGGTTGGAGGGAGCTGGAGTAGTCATCGTCAATGGCGGCAGCAACCAAAGGGTCGTGTTTTTCAAAGTGTACCAACAAAGATTTGTGCCAATATCGATGGGGTTTGAACGGTTGTCAGCATTGTTTTTAGTGGTTGCAACGAGCTCGCAATTATTAGTGAGGACGCACTATATTTGGTATATTATGTCATGCTGTAGCCTCTACAATCTTCACTAAATTGAATCTACCTAGCGCTAGTCAGTACAAACCATGAATTTTTTGTACGTACGCAAATCAGTACCAACGACACACATAGACCGATATCCAACCATCAACAACCGAACGTACATGCCTTCATTGTCGTTCATCAACAAGGTAGTCACTCCTACCCTAGCCCTATTCTACCTCTCATGGAGGGACACCTGCCAATGGCTTGAAGGCATTGTTGGTCCCTCCAAGAGTTTTCTTAGAAGGAGCCGTAATGCTGTGATGCCTGTCAAATGGGCATGCTTCACCTCCCTTGCTCTGTGAGCTCTCCTCTCATCCACGGCACAAGCACGGTCTTCCGAAGATCGCTGAGCTTCACCAAGCCGGCGTGATGGGCTGGTACATCAACATCTGTCTCGCCTTTGATCTAATTGGGGGCACAGGAAACTTTGGACGTGACGTCAAAAACTTCAACATCAACTTTCGATCGAGAAGTGCTTGCTTTCATGCCATCGCTCTTGAAGAAGCACGCCACCTTCTTGTGGGTTGTTGCATATTCTGACCCACCAACAGCAGCGAATCAGTTTTGGTGTTATAGAGTAACACTTTTGATCGGTGAAATCCTTGTGAATGCACCACCTTTGTTGCCTTGTTTGATGATGGATCTGCCATTTCGGTTTCGGCCTTGTGTTTCTTCTGGGAAACTTTGGAGATATGCGCACGGCTGCCCATCAATCCTGTTGACATGTGCTGGTTCCCATGGAGCGTTCTCATTATTACCTCCTGTTGGACTGTCCTGGTGATAGCAGAGTTAGCCACGGACCTTTGCACCACCAAGGCAGATCTCTGTTCCTCGCTACGGCCTGTGGATGAACAATGTGACGCCTCGCGGATGCATGCCTCGGTACGGTGAGTAGAACTGGCATGTGGAAGCACCCATGTCTTAGCATATGTCTGCAATGCTTCTAACTCCTTGTCCTCTTCGTCCCACACTCCCAATTCACAGGTGCTTGCCTTCTTGATTGCTTCACTGTTGTTTAGTACAAGCGCATCCTGCTGCAGCTCCTCTCTTGTTGTGAGCTCCTTAAAATAGTTCAACACCTTATGAAGATCTACCTGTTCTCTTCCTTGCTTAAACACGCTACTTTCACCATGACATTTAGTGGCGTTGTAAGTGACACCAGATTCTGGTTCGGACCCGTCCATAGTCCACTCCGCAACCGTGCGTGAGATTGCTGGTTCGGATGAAACCAGGGCGTAGGCCAGATTCTCTCGTCTCCAGATATCGAAATGCTTCTTGACAGATTCGATCCCAATCTTAAAAAACAGATTGGCGTCTTCTCGCATATGATCATCAGTGAACAGGATGGTTCTGGAATTGGTAGTGGCTTTTGTCGTTGTCTCAGTGGCAGTTGCGGTTGTTGTTTCACTTGCTGTTGAAGTTGCGGTTGTCGTTTCAGTCGTGGTCGAAGTTGACTGAACCTGTTTCAGCTGCTTCCAAGACTCTACGTACTCAGCAAATGCCGGATGCGTCTCCCAGTTCTTAGCTAGGAATTCCAACTCTGTTATAATTAGATACGACCGCATCGCCATATCTCTGGATCTGTATCCAAAATCTTTAGCAACTGTGTCATAGCCTTGCAGCCATTCAAAGTGGTCGACAAAGAAGGCTTTTGAATATGCACAAATGAAGAGTAAATCACAGTAGATTTTGGGCTCGGCTCCAAGGGACAACACACTGGAAGCAATCTTGCCCATCTTGGTGTCTGCCGTTGTGGAATTGAGGAGCTTTTGTGCAAATGACATCCATTCGCCAAAGTGCTCCTTGAGATGAAGTGCAGCAGTGTTCACATACCACCACCTTGTGAGCACTGCAGCACTCATTGCATTTGGCGCTGGTGCCTCGCTAGCTGTTTCCCAGAAAAGGATACGTTCATCACGACCAAGACAGCTCTGAAGGTCATAACAAGAATGGATTAACTGCATAACATTGCGCATGGTTAACCCACCCTCACCGTATACTTCTTTTACTCCATTGGCGAAAGAGAGCTGCAGTGCATGTAATGTGCACGGTGCAAACTTATAAGAGGAAGGGTCGACAAGCCCGAAGTGTGTCAACCATTTCATGAGATTCTCAAGTACGCCACCGCCACCACTATCTGTGGTTTGACCAGCAAAGTATCTTACGGCATCTCCAAGTTTTTGCAACGACCATTGGATCCCCTTGGCCGCTGCCTTACTTGTGCTATCACTAACCCCATCAATGTCGAGACAGTAGCTGGCTACGCGGCTTTCTTCAAAGTCGAACCAAGAAACTACTTTAGCAAAATGATCTACTCCTTTTCTGTGTCCCTTGTCACAAGAGAGGAAGACCGCCTGGACCGAGACCAGTTTCACCTGAAGCCACAGCAAACTGTTGGCTGCCCCTTGGACGACTGATTCCATAAGTGTTTTCTCTTTGGGGCAACTCATTGCGATATTTTCGTAGCAAACGCTAATGCTCGCCGCAGCAAATAGAGCAGCAATCACACATGGAATGAATTGCTCGACTGCGTAGTAGCTCGCATAAGGTATCTGCGACATGCCTGCAGAAAGGTGGGCTTTTGCCTCATCATTCCAATCGCTCTGCTTGGAACCAACCGCGACCTTCATTAGCCGCTTATACGTAGAGTCAATGTTACGCAAACGAGCCAATTCATTCTTACCGACAAGTATCATATTGCCGGGCACATTTTCAACAACCGCCCCACTTGAAGTTTCTATGTTGACAAATGCTCGATCGTAGCTCCTCTTTCTCATTGCCTTCATAGGGGATGCCACAGCTGTTGCAAGTCGAGAAACAAAACTGAGTGGGCTAAAGCCCCCCAACAAAACATTTGAGGTATCCCGATTATCAGTGACAGGGACACTTACTGTAGCGGTCTCTTCCTGCACTGTTTCAACTTCCACTGTTTCGGTCTCTACCACTGCCGGTGCTGTTGGTGTTTCATGTTGCTCTCCAGCTGCCTCATTTATCGCAGTCCAAGCATTCATGTAGCGCTTAGATTTGCTTTGAAAGCGGTGCCTCTCGAATTGGGGGTCCCATGGGCGCTCACACTGTGCTTTGGTACCTGACGAACGGGTGCGTGTCGGGTCTTTCATGAGCTTATCGTAGAATCTTTCACATGGATCACACCGCACCCCTTTGTCGAGACGGAAATTAAGGCAGGTTGAATGCCTTGTTGGACGAGCATTGTGCTTACGTACATTGACAAGAGCCTTGTCAACAAGGTCCCCCATGCTGTGTCTTTTGTGATCGTCGGAGGGAGACGAGAACCGTACAATTTTCTCAGTCACGTATACCCAAAACGTGAATTTGGATTTTTTTCATACATTTTCCTGAAGTAATGATAAATTTAAGACCCCCGATATCTGTTACTAAAGTCAACCGAAACTTGCGTAAGATTGAACTTTCATCCTCTTCGATATCAGTGGGGTCTTAAAGTTCGATCTTGCGCAAGTTTGGATCAATTTTTCATGGAGATACGACGAGTTAGAGTTTCAGTCAATTTTGTAGAGTGACGTCAGCTTTATGAAAACGTAGGACTAGCGCTGGGTAGATTCATAGGGCAGAGGATGTCAGAGTTGCAGTGCCGAAAGTTCGCAGGATTGGGGCGCGCCATATTTACTTAGACGAAGGGAAATGGCGCGCCAAAATTCGAGACAGGTCAGGGGAAGTTGCCGTAAAGCAATAGCAGTGAAGGTTTGGGCGCCCGCCATAAAGTGAGGAAGAACAATGACTCGGGATTGATTG
>JAVCKV010568772.1:0-33313 GCA_032274145.1 Herpochondria borealis | reverse complement strand
AAGGCCCTTGAGCCCGTGAAGCGGATTTTTAAATCTATAAGCAAAGGCGCAGGACTGGCGACGGTTGCACTACTCGCTATGACGAAATCTGCATCGACTACAGCGCAGTCGTTACAGAATATATCTGATACCACGGGGCTGACGACTGGCCGCGTGCAAGAATTGTTCGGGGTTATAAAAGCAAATAATCCTGAAGCTGACATAGCGAGTGTTGGGGATGCATTCAAAGACGTTGCTGAACGTGTGGCCGAAGCCCGCGAG
Source organism: Herpochondria borealis (assembly GCA_032274145.1). Classification (NCBI taxonomy): domain Eukaryota; phylum Rhodophyta; class Florideophyceae; order Ceramiales; family Ceramiaceae; genus Herpochondria; species Herpochondria borealis. The sequence continues at coordinate 33,052 of JAVCKV010568772.1, read as the reverse complement.
GGCAGTGGTGACGTTTTTGATGCCGCTAAGGCCGTTGGGCTGAACAATGCGCTAACTGACTCAGGCGAGATATTCGACGATGTGATCGCCAAGCTAGGCGCGATAGACAACTTAGGCGAACGCATATTTCGTGGTCGTCAAATTGTAAGTGATTCGGGCTTTGATCAACTCGCGCCGTTACTGCAGAAATCTAAAATTGAACTGGACGCGATCATCGCCCGGCGCAGTGCGCTAGCCGACGTCGTACCTCAAAAGAGTATTGATAGACTCGCGGCGCTGAACCAAAAGTTTGAAACTTTAAAGGCTGTCGTTTCTCGTATGGCTATGCAGATAGCTACTCGATTGGAACCTGTAGTTACTTCGCTTCTTGATCGGTTTGAAAATTTCGTCATTGCGAACGGCGGTGCGGCTCGGTTGATGGATAAAATATACGATAAGTTGATCGGTAAGCTTGGAATTCTAGGCGACAAGTTAGAAGGTTTCGCGGAATTCATGGGCGTAGACTTCGAATTCAATATTCTCCCCGCAGAAAAGAACTTGAAACGCGTTCAAGATAAATACTACGACACCGTGGCGACGCTGGTGAAAGCCCGTGAGAAACTTGCAGACGTACCAGAAAACACGGGTTTTTTCAGCAAACACAACGGTGATATAGCTGAAGTAGCCCGCCTAGAGAAACAGGCAGCGGAAGAAAGAAAGCGCGTGCTCCGGTTGCAAGTGGTGGTACGCGAAGAAACGGCACGCGCGGAGATTCAAGCGATCAGTGATGCAGAGACCGCGAAGAACTCAGCAGCGAAACGTGAAGCCGCAGCCGTAGCGCTAAAGGCCGCGGAACAGAAACGTCTGGCAGGTATCCAAACCGCTAAGGCTGCAGAACTTACAGCAAGTCTTACCGCTGTATCTGTAGCGGCGACCCGGGCTAACGAATTGCTGGATGCCACAAATATTGATACCGCGGGCACGCTAAGCAATTCGTTTGAAGCACTACGCGCGAAGTTAAACGCGCAGCTTGAAAGCGCTATTGCATCCGGTAACGTCTCAGGCGCGAAGCAAATTGGCGACCAGCTTAGCGAGTTACTAGCTAACGCGTCGAATTACATAAAAGCTGACGAGCTAGGCCGAAACTTTGCCGACGTGCTCGACTTCTCAGGCGGCGTTAACATTTCCGAATCAGCTAAGCGAAGCATAAGCTTTTACTACGGCGAGCTAGAAGGCGCGCTTGCGAAAGGCGACTTCGAAATAGCGAACATATTGTCGCAGAACATGAAACGCGAGCAAGATAAAGCGTTCGCCGCAATGTGTCCTGAACTAGAAGGCTTCGCGGCACAGGTGCAGGGTAAACGTGACGAAGCGGCAGCGAAAGCCGCAGCCGCAACCGCAGATCGTGACGCGCAGTACCAAGACATTCTAGGCAGTGTCGGCGCTATGGCTGGAAGTTACGCGTCAATAATTAACACGATGAATACAGCGGACCAAGAAAGATACGCGCAGCAAGTAACAAGGCTGACCGCTGAACAAGACATAATCCAAACGCGCATAGCTAACGGCAAGAACCTAAGCAATGCGGAACGCGCGCAACTAACGCAGCGAAGTGCCGCGATTAGAAAGCAACACGAAGCGGTCGATAAAGAAGCGGCGAAGGCTGAAACACGCGCGAGAAAGCGTGCGGCGGCAGCGGCGAAACTAGCGGCAGTTACCGCGTTCGTTTCAACGCTTGCCGGTTCAGCCAAAGCGTTAGAGCTACCGTTTCCGGCTAACTTAGCTGCAGCGGCGAAAGTTGCGGCGGCAGGCTTCGCGATGGTGTCGTCTATCAAACAAGCGAGCGCTTCAATTGGTGGCGGTGGCGGCGGTGGCGGTGGCGCGAGCACGTCGAACAACGCAGGCGGCGCAAGTAGTGGCGGTTTTAACAGATCGTTACCGGGTGAAATACCCCGCGCAGGACAAGCCCCGACAAAGATCGTTAACCTATCAATAACGGGTTCACGTATCGACGCGGACGACGTCGTAGAAGTTATACGCGGCATTAACGAAGGCGACGGCGTACAGATAAACGCTGACCGAATAGCCGCCTACTAGGGCGCTACGATGTATCAGTGGTGCGATGGAATGCATTATCAAAAGTGCCGATGGATCGGCAGGCAGTATTACTGCGCGCTTTCGGTTCTTTAAATGGACTGACGGCGTGCGGTATGAAGGCGCGAGGTAGTGGTTAAACCCCCGCCAAGTAAGTCGTTGCGATTAAAATCCTTTGTACGGTTGGCACGCAACGCCGTCGCTCCCATAACGGGGCGGCGCAGCATTCACATTAAGAGTAAGTACACAATGCCCCGAAGTAGAAAAGGCAAGATGCCACGCGTTAGGACTATGCGAACGGTCCTATCTGCGTTGACGAATAAGCGTCGCAGACTCGCGAAGAAAAAGAATCTACACGGTCGATGAACTCACTATTTGTCATGACATATAAGCATAAGTGTCATGACATTATAAGTCATTGATTGTCTTAACCCCGACCCTGATACACACGTAAGTGATTGATATATAAGGAAAAATTTAGGTACGTTAACTATCTTTTGGCTCATATACGCCCGGAAGGGGTTTTGCTGATTCACTTCCTGAGAGATTTAGGGCTGAAAATTCAGCCGCCCAAAACACACAACAGAATTATTTTATGAATGAACAATTATTGACCCCGGAAGAAGCCGCTTCGATATTAGATTGCAGTATCCGCAGTCTGAAAACTTACCAGAAAAAAGGCTTGCCGGTTCACTATCACAAAGACCGCCCGGGTAAGCCGAAATACTATATACAAAGCGAATTGCAGGACTTCGCGATAGAAAACGGTTTGGCTGATCCCGACGATGGACGTTTCCAACGGCTCAGGCGGCTTGAAGCTAAAGCGTGTACGGAGCAACTGGCAGCGGCGACACTGGCGGCGGGTTATATCAGCTATGAGCGTGCCGAAGCAATGCGTGGGTATGGACAGCAGCGCGTCAATAAGCTTGCCGATATCATCCGCGATGGACTGCCGGGTATTATTGAGCTATCGCCAAGGGCGCAGAAGACCGTTGACGATGCACTCCAAGCACTTCGCGAAGTATTCGACGATATGACGTTCCCGGAACCTACTGGCACGACGAAGACGGGCAGGAATACATTATCAAGCGCGCCTCAAAATCGGATTGATTCGGCTATTGCCTACACCCTAGAAACGAAGACCCGCATAGCTAACGGCGAGCTTGTCGAAAGTTCAGTCGTGGCGATGGCAGGCAGCGGGATGGTCAAGCGCGCCCGTGACATTTTAGGGCTGACGTTATCGTTGCAACGCGACATGGTCGATTTACAGGTTCGCACGGTAGATCGAGTTGAAAGGTTCCTATCTGAAAGCTGGAACGATGTAATGCTGACGCCGGGCGTGGACTAGGCGCGCTATGACGTTACACGGTACGGGGCACGACGGCACAGGGCACGATGGCACGGCGGCATGAAGGCACGGGGCACGGGGCACGGTGTATTCTTATTTGACGGTTATTTGATCGCTTAACATATTATTCAACCGTAAGCACTGCATTTTCCACGGCGTAACAGAATCAAACCCGCCAAGCGTTTAGCCTGTCCATTCAATTCAGAAACGGGTTTACAAAATGGTTTATCATGCGGACATTGCGCGCCAGATTAGAACACTGCCAGTTCAGTTTGAACTTGCGTTACACGAAGACCCCGGCCCGGATGGTATCGAGGCGTGTGTGTTCAGCGACTACGCGGGGCTTGAGATTTGGATGCAGGCGGATAAACCCGCTAAGATGGTATTTTTAACTCGGCAAAAACCGGCAGTTAGCGACAAGTCAACAAGCTAGAAGTGCATACTAATTGCATACTGTCGAAATAACGACGTTTTAAAACACTGATAATAAAGGGTTATTTGTATTTTTTGGTTCCGGCCCCGGGCACCACTACTATCAGCAATTTTGACCACTTTGTAAACCGCTACCAATAATTGTCAAAACCCGATTTTCGCCCGCAGTAGCCATTTATTCCGGCAAAAATCGCACAAGCCGTACCACTCAAAACTGCATTCTTAATCCTAAAATGCCAACAGATCAAACCTCCAAATCTCTGCATATCCGGCTGTAAATTTCAGCAGTACTTCTATCAGATCCAGCCAAGCGGTTGAACCTACCGATTGTCGCTGACACCGTACTATAACTACCTACGTTAAATGCAACTGCCAACTCTTTCAGGCCTAGCCCCGTGAAATCCTGACACAGCCTCATCGCCATCCATCTCGTTACATTTTTGTTTCCCCTCCCTCTGCTCAATTGTCGAATATCAATGCATCACCTTCGCCTGCAGCATGACCCCCAATATAAGACGCAGTGTACCGCTTTGGCACAGGTGGACAGATCTAACAAAGAAAAGTGTTGCACAGAGGCTCTTGGGAACTCGGACTCCACCTTATTCTGCATGGGGCAGCCTTTGGAAGACCATGGCAATAAAAACCTGATAAGCATCGTATCGATGGATGTCGTGCTAACTTCAGAAATATCGGACTGTGAGCTTAAGACGACAACCACAAAAAAGTCAGTCACTTACCGACTACATCTGGCATCAGTTCGCTTAACAGCATTGGAATTTTTTTCTTCAGTGCAAAGAATCCCTTTCCGGCATGGGGCCAAACGGTAGAGTCCCACGCCCGGCGGACTTGAATCAACTTAATGTCCCTGTGATGTAAGCTTACTTCCAGAGTGCCCAGCGCATCTTTATTCGGACCCACCGGAATATACGCGCAAACAACACAGCTCAACTCTTTACTGACAGCCCAATCTACAACCTGTGCCACTGTTGAAAACAGAGGTTCGCTGTCCTTTTCAGAATGTGTTTTAGCTGTTGACTGCTGAGCCAACGCATCTTGCATAAGACCGTTAGTCCATTCAATGACTTTGGGGGATACACTACCTGGTGCAGCATCACCCGCGGCAGAGAATCCCGCCACACAGCTGTAATCTGGATTACCGGGTAACGGTTGCGGCGCAAGATCGTCGCAGGTAATCAACAATCCGGCCCTGACCCCTTCGTGCAATTGGCATGTGTCGGGTAGCGCTATACGTTCAAACTCATGACTATCTGTCAAGGCCAAGGCTTCGGTGGCAAGCTGCCCCATTGGATTGAAACGGTTGTTGGTGTATTTTGCAATGTTGTCAGCACGAGCCAAGTAGGTTTTGCCTTTCGTCTGCAAGCCGGCTACCCACCGCCACGACAGCGTGTTGGAAGCTGGATCTCCATCGAGTAGGTGTTGCAGAAAAAATTTTGCCCCCAGTTGCCAGGGCAGTTTCAGTGTATAGATCCATATACTCGCGAACCACATTCGCGCGTGATTGTGCAGGTATCCGGTGGTGATTAATTCTTCACACCAACTGTCAAAACACTGGATGCCAGTGCCGCCTGCTGTGGCGTCGGCAGTGCGTTCAAACCATTGCCCTTCACTGTGCAGTTGGACTACGTCTTTTTGGTAGCTTTGCCAAATGTCCGGCTGCATTTCCAGCCGCCCTTTCCAGTAACAGCGCCAGAACACCTCTTGTATAAACTTGTCTGCGGTACTGGCGGGTTGAACTGCTAACACAGATTCAAGGACTTCTGCTTCACAGATACTACGATGCCGCAGCCACGGAGAAAGCTGCGACACGTTATCATGACAGCCAAGACCATTGTCATAGTTTCGGGTATTGGCATACTGGCTACCAGCATGAGGCAGAAACCGCTGTAGTTGTTGTAGCGCAGCATTGCGCGATGGGTGCCAGTCAGTAGTGTGTGTCATAGCGAAATCGGTTATGTATATCCAGTCGTATCACCCTGATCGGGTATGTATAAAAACGGACAGAGTACGATGCGTTAAAATCGGCGTCCAACCGCCAGATCTTTACCTAGCTTTTACCCAGCCTTTACCTTGCTTCTACTTTGGTAAAAGCGGCTTTCAAGACAACATAAGGCGTCTTAAAATCAATGACCCTATACTACCAATTTTCAACGTAGACATACGATAAAGGATGTCATAGAGGCTATAAAAGTTACTCCCCGTTGAATCAACAATCTCTTGAACGGGCAGCAACAAAGTGTTGAAAGCGACCGCAAATTGTTGACCGCATCGTTTTTCCACCATCATAGCGAGACATTTGAATTCTACGACAGACTCAGGTCACCCAGTTTATGCAACGGCTGAGTTTTGCGCATAGCCACTCGAAAGCAACCATTTTGACTAGGCCGCAAAAACATCTGTTGTTGGGCACATAGCGATATTTAAACCCGACACCATGTCCAACTAACAACAGTTTCTGTAAATGATTCTTCGGTTCAAAGCCAGCAGACCAAACCACAGTGCATCACTGTAATAGCTTACTCTCATCGTCAAAATGTAATGTCCGTTAAGATGCTAATGAACGGTTCAAGCAATGGCACAACAATCGGCATCGAAATAAAACCAACGCATCGATGTGACTCCAAATTAAACCGCCCCCCCACCTTTCATCCCTTTCAATACATCTGCCGCGATATCAAATGACCGAAGTCGTGCAGCGTGGTCATGCATCATGCCGGTCACGATCAGTTCATCAGGTTTGTACCTTTCCGCAATCGCCACCAACTGACGCTCTACCGTTGCGGCAGATCCACTAGCAGAGCAAGACAGGGCGTGCTCAACTTGGCGCAACACAGTTGGCGGCACCAAAGCGCTGACATCATCCACCGGCAGCGGCAACTTACCGGGGTTACCCGTACGCAGTTGTGCAAAGCCAAGGATCTGCGATGATCGCAGGTACGCTGCTTCTTCGTCTGTTTCAGCGGCACACACACCGGCGGCAACAATCGCGTGGGGTTTATCCAGGAATCGCGAGGGCTTAAAGGTACTTCGATACATCGCCAAAGCTTGCTCAAGCATGTCAGGAGCAAAGTGCGAGGCAAACGCGTAGGGCAGCCCAAAGTGCGCCGCAAGTTGTGCACCGTAAAGACTGGAACCCAGTATGTACACCGGCACCTGCGTTCCTACCCCCGGTATGGCGCGCACTGCAGCGCCGGCAGAATCGTCATCAAAATAGCCGATCAGCTCCTGCACATCTTGTGGAAAACTGTCTTCCCCTGTCATCATCGATCGCCGCAGCGCACGCATGGTCTGACCATCAGTGCCGGGCGCTCTGCCCAGCCCCAGATCAATGCGATCGGGGAACAAAGTCGCCAACGTGCCAAAGGCTTCCGCGACCATCAGGGGTGCATGGTTAGGTAGCATAATGCCACCCGCGCCAACCCGAATGCTGGTAGTCGCACCCGCTATATGACCAATCACCACCGCTGTTGCCGCACTGGCTATGCCGGGCATGTTGTGGTGCTCTGCCACCCAGTACCGGTGATAACCCGCCCGCTCAGCGGCCTGCGCCAACTCAACCGTATGGCGCAACGCATCAGCGGCAGTGTGGCCCTCTGGCACGGGTGATAGGTCTAACAGAGAAAAGTGTTGCATAGTGGCTCCGGGATTCGAGTTCAAACCTTATCCCGCAAGATGCGGTCTTTATACGACTATTGCAATTAAAAACTCGCTAATCGCCAACATTATTAACGCCACCAGAACTTACCCAATCCGCCATCTGCAACTACACGCACCAGGAACTCCTCACGCTATAAAGTCTTTGCACGGGGCCAGTCCTTTCAATGCAATAACAGTTGCATTAAGAAACCAGGCCCCGTTTTTTACTGACTACATTTTTTACATGGATAAAGCGCGGTCCAACGCAGGATCAACCCCGGCTTGAATATCTTCCAGCCGGAACACAGAGACTTCGATATCCGGTGACACACCTACGCTTTCAAAACTAACACCCTGCGCATCAAGATAGACCTCATTAGAAAGCCCTGCAAACCATCCGTTAGGCAGTGGCTTCACCAGAATGTCTGACAAAATGCCCGCCGTCCTCTCACCAATCAAAGTAACCTGTGGCAATCGGTGCATGGGGATCGCGAAGACTTCAGCTGCACTGGCTGTATCAGGGCCGATGATCAGCGTAACCGGATTCAGATAGGCCCCTGTTGCGGGTGGTTCTAGCCACGCCTTGACCGGCACAGATTCAACATCCCGACTGCGTGCGGTTTTACTGAAAGCCAACTGACGATCGCTGACAAATCGTTGTGCAAAGTTGAAACTTATCGCATCATGACCACCGCCGTTCAGGCGTATGTCTATAATCAAACGCGTGGTATCAGCAAGATCAGCCATTGCCAAATCCATCGCCGCACTGGCCGCTGCTAATTCATCAGCTGAACTAACGTCATCAAGTGGCTCACCCTCAGCATCCAGAACATATTCCTCCATCCCTAAGATGAACAAGTAGCCGATACTGCCATCACCAGCAGTACCCCAGGTCAACGGGCCTTGTTCATTAATGGATTCTTCATCCAGCCGCGATACGATCACTTCCCTGAACTGATCAAATACAGAGTCCACCCAAACATCGGGATCAGCGATTTCAGTTTGCGCTTCGAAACCACGAACCAACTCAAGCTCAACCCCTCGCTCAACAGCCGGAGAGTAAAGCTCATCATCACTGGCTAATACAACATGACCATCGTCAATCGGCGACAACAGATCAGACAACAGACCGAACAACGCATCGTCGTCAGTTGCCTCGCCGACTCGGGGTAATTGCCGCGCATATTCGGCTGCCCAATCGACACCTCGCAAGTTAAAGAAAGCATAATACTCGTCAAACGTTGACCACACGTATTCGAACATGCCTTGCGCATCCCTCGCCACAGTATCTTCACAACGTGCGGGCAATGAATCCATTTTATCCAGACGCATTACAAACGCATCGCCGGGTAGCGACAGCGACAATTGCTTGCCCTGCAAATTATAACGTGCCTGCGCAACCTCGTCGGGCGATAGCCCGGCAAGGCCTGTGGAAGTATCTACCTCAAGGCAGGTTTTTTCAGTTAGCGTATACCAGGTCGTGCGATTTTCTGAGTAATCATACAAGTCGCCATAGCCTTTGTGCTCCCATAGACCTTCAAGCTGTACCAGTGCCGCATCATCCAGCGGCGTCATTGGACTCTGCTCTGTCACTGTTACATCATCATTATCCCCCGAGCAGCCAGCCAGTAGAATAATCCCGGTCAGACATGTCACAGACAATAGTGTGTGTACTGAATATTTCATTGTTGCTCTCCTGTTCCGACGGCAACATCACCGTCATTGATTCCATCATTATTTTGGTCAATACCCATCCGCCTGCCAGATCCCGGTGGCACACACATGAAGGTCATTGCACCACCGTTCTGTTTGGCTAGATCTTTTACCTGTGCAACGCTGTAAGTCTCTGACGCACGATCACTTTGAAACGTAGCTGAATCCGTCAACAGAAAACCACGCTGCACATCTTGCACAACCCCTTTGGCAATCAAGTCACATTCAGCACGCGGTAGCGTTATGGACGCTCTTTCTAACAACAGATCAAACCGTGCAAGGGTGTCGTCACCACTGTTTGCATCAAGGGTGATCTGCTGCCCGACAATCGGCGCTAAATCACTGTCCATCGCCATGACAAATTCAACGACTTGTTCTCGTTTTTGTGCGTTTCTTTCGCTATTGGAATCAAAATTAAAAACTTCACCCTGCAGAAAGTTATCCAGCGTATCCATGTTGCCATCGTGCATAAAACCAAAACCTTTGATTTGCTGACCAAACTCCGTATCACTGCCCGCAAACCGACCACTGTTACCAAACTTACCCACCTTCTGAACCATGTTGCGCAAGTGCGGCACCTTAAAATCTTGCGAAATGTCATCACCCTCAACAGAGCTACCTCCAGCAGTGCCAAACTGCCCCTTTACAGGATCAACACGATGACAATCGTTGCAGGTGAATTGCTCGCCTGTGGTGGCGTCTTGCATATAAATTTTTTGACCCGCCGCTTGCGACGTTGTCAGTGAATTGTCCAGCGCACGGACCGGGTTGGGCGGGTATTGGATCTCTAACGCAAAGTCTGCAAAGGCAGCCATTTCTGCATCACTCAGCACCGACGCGCGGCCCAGCAACTGTGGGAAAGCAATGTTAAAGTCACGGAATGCAGCGCGCTCGATACTCTCGCCGTCTGCCGCACCTGCCCCGGTACGATCACCGCGCCAGTGCATCGGCCCCTGATTAGAAAGCCCGCGAAGACTCTGTGTGGTCATCGGCCCTTTAAGTGGATGAAACGTGGCCGACCCTTGTGGTGTAAGCGCGAGGTTCACAAACCGATTCGGGTTCACGGCCACCTCCTCATCAGGATTACCAAGATCCCACCCCAGGCCGTCAACATCGCCGAAGATATGACATGACCCGCAAGAGGCATCCCCATGGCTGGAATGCTGACTTGCGTTGTACAAAAACGGGCGACCTTCTATAACAACCAGTGGCTCAGGGTTATACAACGCCGTGTTGGCTACAACCGTATTCAATCCAGTATCGATCGTTGAAATACTATTCTTGAAGCGTGTCATTGCATAAAGCCGATTGCGCGGTTCATCAAGCACTAAGCCAGTTGGACCACCCGCGCCCAGTGAAATTTGCCTGGCTTCAGCTACCTGGAAACTATCATTAGCAAGCTCCGCAGTGTCATACACCGCTATCTTCTCAGAGCCAAAGCCTGCCACATACAAAGTACTACCATCAGCTGAAACTGCCATGCCCATCGGCTGAGCAATGGCCAGATTACGTTGTTGTTCAGTCGCACTTGCCTGTGTATGATCCAGGTGTTTATTCAAATGCCGTGGCTTAACATCACCACCGTCGATCACCGTGATTCTGCTCTGTGCGATATTGCCCCTTACCGTGGTGCTGGCAATGCCTTCACCTTCAAACCGGATAAGATTATTAGCATCTGTATTGCTGACATAAACAGCACCCGTCACCGGATTGGTGACCATGTTGAACAACGTAGTGCCGACACCCGAAAAATGCTTAACCACTGCGGGTGTCTCTGTCGCACTGATCACAAAAACATCCTGATCAGGCAATGAGAATCGAACCAGGCTATCGTAGCTGGTATCGTTCAGATCAGCTGTTTGACCGGTATCATCGCGCCAGTTGCTCCCGTCAAACTTCACGATTAACCCGGTATCGGGTTGCACCACCCCGTCACTGCTTTGCACTGGTCCCGGTTTCGCTATACGGTTCTCGCCAATCGCTGTCGTGCGGTTGCCACTATGCATCACAGCCGCATAAACAGACAGACCATCCGGGCTCACTGTTAAAGCTCTGGGGGTATCACCAAACAGACTCAGCACTGTCAGCGGATCACCGCCTATCGATTCACCCGTAGCGTCTGCATCAAACACCCAGACATCCGCACGGCCAACCGAGGGTGTGATCAGTTGCGCATCAACAGGTTGATCATCCGGACCGTTCTGACCTCGGTGAGCGGTAGTGATAAAAGCCAGTGAATTATCGGTACCCGCAAATACAATATCCCGAGGCTCATCACCCACCAACAGCGTATCAATCACACGCGGTGGCTGTGCCACCAGATCAACAACACTGACGCTATCGGACAAATGATTAACCACCCAGGCCAGCTTATTGCCCAGCAAGGCCACCGCCACCGGCTCCATACCGACAGGCACAGAATACTCGGACTGCAACCCGTCATCAGTCACAGAGAATATATCCAGAGTGCCATTCGGCGTATTGGTGGCAAACAAACGATTGCCATCAGCAGAGATCGCCAGTGGCCTGACCTGACCCGATTCGAAGGTCACAAACTTACCGCTTGCTGAGGCCGTAGGATCTATGTTCGGCTCAGTACCGGGCTCTGGATTATCACCATCAACAGAAGTGGATTCGGAACTACCACAGCCGACCTGCACAAGTGACATACACACCAACAGTAAGGCACTAATTTTTCGCATCGTTAATTTCCCTTATAACAGAAGCCCGAACGGCTGTATGCACATCCGGTCTTTATGAGATAAGTTGATGCTATAAAATTTACTAAACGCCTTGTGTAACAACTTGTACGATTACGGAACACTCTATGACGAATATTATTGCGGTGATTTATGGCCCGTGTAGGAATACCAATATTCGGGTGATCAAACTAGGCAAATAGTAGTATTAATACTTACCTGGAAGCAGCTTCAGTCATGTACAAACACCACCACACACTACCTACAGGCACAGGCTCTGAAATGCACCGCAGCGCGGCAGCCATTTCTTAGGCAATAAGCTTTTGCGCCTACCTGGCACCGCCCGAAAGCAGCAACCGCTGCACTAAAAGCGGATTTATCGGTCATCGCCGTTGCTCCCACTCGTGTGCCGCTAAGTCATTACTTAAAAAAATGACTAATAACACCCTTGAAAGCGTAAGATTTTGATAAATTTTTGTCGACTACTTCATCTTTGCGGCGTACCCGGCAGGCAAGGTTATCGACCGGCGCACCTCATACCGAGTATGCTAAGCATTACCAGTATTTATCCATCCTCACTAGCGTCGCTGTGTTCAGCGCCACCAATCTGAAAAACCATGACAAAAACTCTACGCACCACGCATTGCCTTTTAGTTGTTTTATCATCTTTGATTTTGGGATGTGCGCAAAATTTACCAGAGCCCCCACTGGATGTTATCTATGGCCCTGAACCGACGCCGGTCTCTACCAGTGTCACAGAGACCTCACCGGCGCCACTGCCATCATCAGTTCTATCGGCACCACCGGTCCAGCCCACCTTGGCAGCCCAACCGACCTTACCCATCGAACCGACCTTACCAGTCCTGCCGACTTTACCGGTCCAGGCAACCTTAGCAGCACAACCCACAATACCAGTCTTGAATGGCGAGGTAACATTTGCAGAAACAAAGATTGATCGCCCTAATAATTTTCCACTAGACCTGATTGCCGATGACCTGGTTAAAGCGCTATCGTTTATTTCAGGAATGGACTCAGGACTGCTATCTCTCTATGCACCGGCACCCGGCTCTGTATTTGACAATCTGGTGACAGGGTCAATGGAAAAACAAGGCTATATTTTTGATGGCAGACGGTTTCGATCTGGTACACAACAACTGACCACATCATTTGTGGAAACCAATAGCGAATTACAGCGCAGAGAAATAACCGCCATCATGGCGATAAACAGCGTTCTGATCAAACGAACCTACGTCATTCAGCCCGACTTCATCGAGCCTGGAACTCCGTATACCATCCGCGGTATTAAACCCGAACTGGTTGATACAAACGAACAAGTGCGCACCCTATAAAACGAATCCTATAGCTTTCAAGCTCCAAAGCTTTGGAAATGCATAGAGTTGGTTGTAACAAAATCAGTCTCTCACAGGGGCTTCTAAATACCGGCCAGTCAACCAATACGGCCGGTTCCCTGTGATAGCTTTCTGCGCCAATCTCCCCGGCGCTACCGCGAAATCACATTAGATTCGCTCACTGTTCACCCGTGAATAATCATTGCGCACTCCAGCGCCTTGGCCACCTGTCGGGCCACTTTTCGCAACCCCCACAGCCACAGCCCCCACCCAATTTAGCTCACCTCAAGCCAAACCCTTAACTGCCCTGTGCAGGTTACCCAAGCCTTCGGTCGTATCGACTTAGTGACCAGCGCTGCCATAAATCTCCTTGACATAGTACGAATTCGCATTATATTGTAATGCGAACTCGTACTACATTAAGGAAGAGCAATGGCATCACGTCGAAAATTTTTGAAGATTCTGGGCGGCGGAACAATTCTGGCGGCTACTGGCACCGCTACTTTTGTTGCCACCCGTACACCGACAAAAGCACTCGCGCCATGGCAGCCAACTGCATACACAGATCCCCGTAAGGCCGCGCTGTCTTACGCAGTGCTCGCACCCAACCCGCACAACCGCCAACCCTGGCTCATCGAGTTGATCGCTGATGACACTGTCCGGATTCATCGTGACGAAGACCGGGACCTACCCCAGACAGATCCGTTTCACCGCCAGCTTTTTATCGGTCTGGGGGCATTTATCGAAACCATGGTGCTAGCTGCTGGTGCGCAAGGCCATGCCGTGAGTGTGTCACTGTTGCCTCAGGGAGATGATGGCCCGGTTGCAGAAGCAAAATTCTCTACGGGCGGTAGCGCTGACCCCCTTGCCGCTCAAATTCTTAATCGACATTCAAATAAAGAACCTTACTCCGCTGAAACACTGACAGCAGACCAAGTTAATGTATTGCAAGACTATGCAACACTTTATGTGCAGGAGACGCAAGTTGCGCCGATCCGCGATATGACCAAGCGTGCCTTTGAAATAGAAATGTTCACACCAAAAACGCTTAAAGAATCAGTCGATCTTATGCGCATTGGTAAGGCAGAGATCAATAAAAACCCTGACGGTATTGAGCTTAACGACCCCATACTGGAAGCACTTCGACTCATGGGCTTGCTCACCGAAGATGTCCTTATGGACGTAGAGCACCCCGGCAGTAAAGCACAATTGCGTGAGTATGCTGCCATGCTAGATGCAACGCCACACTACGCAGTGCTGACATCAGCAACAAACACACGCGCTGATCAGTTATTAACCGGACGGCGGCTGATGCGCCTCTATTTAAAAACCACTGAAACGGGTATTGGCCTACACCCAGTGTCTCAGGCGTTACAGGAATACCCGGAAATGGCAAAAGAATACACATTGGCCCATCAACTACTTGCACCACAGGGCCATACTGTGCAAATGTTACTGCGTTTGGGCTTTGGACCGAAACCTGTTGCAACACCGCGCTGGCCCCTTGAAACCCGGATAATGAATGACACCTGAAGACGAACAACACAATGTTTCTCGCTTTTTTACAGAGGTCGGGATCATACAGCAATTGATCTCGACCAAGCTTGAATCCCTGTTGCCGGGCCGCATGAGTGCAACGCAGTTCGGTATCGTCGCGCACCTTAGCCGACGCCCTGACGGTGAAACACCGCTACAGCTGTCGAAGGCGTTTCAGGTTCCGAAAACTTCAATGACCCATATGCTTACTGTGCTGCAGAAGCTGGAATACATCACCATTGAACCACACCCCAAAGACGGCCGGTCCAAAGTCGCTCGTGCAACAAAAAAAGGGCAGTCTTTTCTACAGGAATGCATGGCGCAAATGGGTCAAGAACTAGCGCCAGTTATGGCAACACTTTCAGCCAAACCGTTTACCGATGCACTACCCCATCTTCAAAGAATTCGCGAAGCCCTGGATCAGGAGCGTGACTGACTTTAGAATAGTCAAGATAAACGTCTTTAACAAGACAGCGATTCAGTCAGTACTAACCTCTATGGTATCGCTGGCAATATACCCGGTCTGTCATTTTCGAATTTCCCGCCTCAGCCTATTAGTAACACTGATGCTCAGTTAAGTGATGGACTGAATATCGTCCCCCGATAAACCGGCCGGTGGACACATAAGTATTATGAGTACCTTCAATTTCTTCGTCCTCTCGCGGTACAAGTAAGGGTTTTATTTTAGATAACGTGTTGTGTCCCCTAGGATGCAGAATAACGTCGCTCTTTCGCTGTCAAAGCCCCGTCGGTTGCAACGACCTCGTACCCCCATCGCCCCTTCTCCCTAACACACTTTCAAAATACTGGATGCCGTCTTCACCATCACACTACTTGCACTACTTGCACTACTTGCACTACTTGCACTACTTGCACTACTTGCACTATAAAAAAACTTAAATATTTTCTAGCTCAATCATTACATTTTTAGATTCCAAAAGAAGAACAAATTGATGAGGTGATCCCAGCTTCTGCAAGTAGTCATGGAACGATGTTGTCACCGAGATTGACAGTGTTAACACAACTATTGTGAATACACTGATTACCCATTTTCAGTACACTACAACGGTGCTACCCAATTACACCGACACAACCCACATCAATACAGGCATGGAAAGGTACTGGTAAAATGACCACAAGAATAGAAGCATTGACCCGTTATCCCGTCAAAGGCTTAAGCGGCCAGACGCTTGATGGTGTTCAGCTAGAGCCCGGTCAGGGTTTTCCGTGTGACCGCCAGTTCGGGTTTGCACGGCCCAACAGCGGCTTTAACCCCGACAACCCCAAGCCACTGCCAAAAACAAAATTCTACATGCTTGCTCGTGATGCCAGTTTGGCCTTACTTAAGACCGGGTATGACGATCAAACCGGCATTCTTTCAATACATGCACCTGACAAAAGCGGACAGTTCGACATTTCCAATAATGAAGACAAACAGAAGGCAAGCCAGTTTCTCAAAGAGTACCTAGCCCTGCCAGACAACGAAACACCACACCTTTATGAAGCGTCACCACACCAGTTTACCGATGTCTCTGTAGTCTCAACCGAGATGATGAACGCAGTTTCACTCATCAACCTCGATAGCGTTAAAGAATATGCGCAAGCCATCGGGCACGATATCGACCCAGGGCGGTTTCGCGGCAATATACACATCTCTGGTCTGGCACCACTCTCAGAACTAGAAATGGTTGGACAGCAGTTCACTATCGGCACTGCACAACTCAAGATTGTAAAGCGAACAAAACGTTGCCCTGCCACTGAAGTAGATCTAAACACCGGCAAGCGAAACATAGATGTCCCAGGGTTACTACAAGAAACCTACGGCCACAAAGACATGGGTGTCTATGCCGAAGTACTGGAAGGCGGCGAAATCGCCCCAGGAGATACAGTAGAGTTTCTATAACTGTTATTTGAAGTATTTTTTAGATGGACAGGCACTATTTTGAGTGTGGGTTTAGAATGGGTTTAGAACGGACAGGCATATCATTGAAAACGGACAGGCACTATTTGGAATGAACAGCTGTTTTATTGGATCGCCATGTTTTTCAGATGGACAGGCATATTTTCCTGATTGGAGAGGCATATTAAATTAAGAACTGTGAAACAGATCACACGATATTGACACTATTGCAGGCAAGCTAACAACTGATGTATAGATGTTGGATGTATTGTCGTGCCCGCTCCCCGAAAAAAACAAATCTCCCTCGAATCAACTCCGTTCCACCATTGCGTTTCACGCTGTGTAAGACGCGCATTTTTATGTGGCGAAGATTCAGCGACCGGTCGTTCGTACGAGCACAGAAGACAACAGCTAGAGACCACCGCACTGCGATTGGCCTCTATCTTCTTTATTGATATTGCCGCATTCGCGATTCTTTCCAATCACTATCATCTTGTCTTGCACGTCAATCAGAAAGAATCCTTGACCGCATCCCCCAGGTCAATCATTGAACGTTGGCATTTACTATTCAGTGGGACAGAAGTGACCACAAAATTCCTCAACCATGAATCCATCGACACCTACGAACGCGACCAGCTCGATACACTCGTTGACCTATGGCGAGAGCGACTACACAGCATCAGTTGGTTCATGCGTGTGCTCAACGAGACTACCGCCCGGGCCGCTAACAAAGAGGATGATTGCACTGGCCACTTTTGGGAGTCACGATTTAAATGCCAAGCGTTACTTGATGAGCAAGCGGTTCTCAGCTGTATGGCCTACGTGGATCTCAATCCGATCAGAGCAGCGATGGCCACTACGCCCGAAGCGTCTGACCACACCAGCATCCAACGTCGAATAGAACACTGGAAGAACAAAACCAATACCCTGCCCGGCGATCAAAAAAGCAGTGAGGACTTCCAGCCAGATGATCTGATGCAGTTTGTCGGCAATAACCGGCAACCGATGCCAAATGGCATTGCGTTTAACTTGATGGACTATCTTGAACTCGTCGACTGGACCGGCAGACAAATTAGAAATGACAAACGCAGCGCAATTGATGAATCTACACCACCAATTATCCAGCGCCTCGGCATATCCCCCACACATTGGGTCTATCTATGTACGCACTTTGAAAGTCGATTCAAAGGTCTGGTAGGCAGCAAACATTCACTAACACAGAAATGTCATGCGTTTGGCCTTAAACGCAGACCAAACTATTCCAGCAGTCGGCAACTCTATTGCTGACACACTAAGTTTTTCATCTTTTATAGTTCATCAGCACCCGGTCCATCGGGTATGCACAACTACGCGCATTAAAACTTACCAGGGACAGCTTCCAAGAAAAATCATGGGGAAATTCGTAAACCAATGCGGCATTTGCAATGTTCCCAAAGCCAACTCCGCATAACTATTTCAATTCTGCTGTTTTTTTCCGATTTGTTATTTTTTACTATGGCTGCCTTTGTAAAAATGTCTTTTAATTATGACTGTCTTTATAAAAAATCGCTGAAACATCACCGGATCGCTAATCAGTGAAAGAAACGGCGAAATACCCGCGCCGGTAGCATGCAAAAACAAGCGATCTCCTGGAACAGTGCGTCAGCTACTAGTCGGCTACTAGGGGGGCCCGCTAGTCTCTTTCTGTAGTAAAACTTCGTCTCCGGGTCGTATCCACTTCAGCTGACGGGATAATTCACCATCGACCGCTTTGGTCGAATAAAATTCCAGGCTGTCCTCCCGAATGCCGCTAGTCATTGAGTAGGCGCCAAATATATTCCTTTGTTCACGCTGCAGGCCCAACATGGCGAATTCACCCGCTTTGAATCTAAAGTTATCCGGGCGTGTGATTCGGAACCTGAATAAATCATCAGAGTAGTGGTGAACATCGATGACCCGCTGTACGTGAAACTCGGCTATTTTTTCGTGTTTCGTGCTGTGATTACTAAGTTTTTGCTGGTAGCCAGGCTGACCAAAATCACGCCAGTGTGATTCGGGTTGACGTTGAGACAACGCGTCGTTGATCTCTACTTCGTCAAAGCCACAATCAAGCGCATAGCGAAACTGATCACTGATCAAATGACCTTGTGCGCGCAGACGGCCGCTGTAACCTAAGTGACGTAAGCGCCGGGCAATACTAAATCCGCGACCATCTGATGCGCTTGGGAATGGTATCCGGATCGTCTGTATCCGGTAAAACTGATCGTGCAAGATAATTGGATCAATATCGTTTGGCAGATCAACGCTGATCTGCGCGTCGCCGCCTTTCAGATTGTCAGCTAGCAGAAACTCTGTGCTGTCGGCATCGGTCAATCCGTCTACAGTCATCAGGGGCATAAGATTATCCTTCGCGCTTCATCGTTAGCGTTATCGATTTCATAAAGCACGTTTCAATCTGCCGTGTCTTGCAGCGCGGCTTTGAAAGAGTCCGTACCGATACGACGACAGGTATCGGGAAACGATTCGTTGTCATCGCTGCGCTGTTGCATGTAAACATTAATCACCCGATCAATCGCTGGTACGACTTGATCAGCATCTATACCGGGGCCAGCGCGGGTACCAAGCTGCATGTTCTCGGTATGATCACCACCGAAGGTGAATTGATAACTTTCGCGACCACCTTTTTCTAGCCCTAGAATACCGATATGCCCAACATGGTGATGGCCACAGGCATTGATGCAACCAGAAATTTTAATTTTCATCGGCCCGATACGCTCGGCTAATGCATGGTCGGCAAAGTGCGTTGAGATATCTTGTGCGATCGGGATTGAACGTGCAGTTGCCAGTGCACAGTAGTCCATCCCCGGACAGGCGATGATGTCGCTGATTAAGCCAACATTGGGAGTTGCCAGTCCGTGTTTTGCCAGCTCTGTATATATGTCGGCCAGGTAGCGGCGTGGCACATGCGGCAGGACCAGGTTTTGCTCGTGACTGACTCGGATTTCATCGTGCGCATAACGCTCTGCTAGATCAGCCACGACTCGCATTTGCTCTGCACTCGCATCGCCGGGTGCCTTGCCAACAGGCTTAAGCGAGATAGTCATAATCGCGTAGTTTTCTTGTTCATGCTGAGACAGGTTTTGTCGGCAAAAACGCGCAAACTGTTCGTCTAACTTAAGTAAACCGCTGTGCGCTTGCTTGTCGATAGGCAGCGACAAAAATGCCGGTGGCGTGAAATAGCGTTCTATCCGCTGCAGTTCTGCCGGTGCCAATTGATATTGGTCATCAGCCGGTTGCTGACCAATACGATCGAACTCGGCATCCACAGCATCGCGGAACTTTTCTATTCCCCACGCCATGACAAGAATCTTTATACGCGCCTTGTACTTGTTATCACGCCGCCCGGCAAGATTGTACACTCGCAATATTGCTTCAACATAAGGCAGTAAGTCAGCCTTGGGCAGGGCGTCGTTAATCACTTCGCCAACCACGGGTGTACGCCCCAGCCCACCACCCACAATGACCCGATAAACCACCTGACCAGTATCGTCGTGCAGCATTTGCAATCCAATATCATGCGCACGAGTGACAGCCCGATCATTGGGTGATCCGGATACCGCTATTTTGAACTTGCGCGGCAGGAAGGCAAATTCAGGATGGTCTGTCGACCATTGCCGCAGTAACTCTGCGGTGGGGCGTGGGTCTTCAACTTCATCTGCGGCGGCACCGGCAAAATGATCAGCGGTCACATTACGTATGCAGTTGCCAGAGGTTTGTATCGCATGCATACCCACCTCTGCCAAAGCGCTAAGAATATCGGGTACGCTTTGCAGTGTGGGCCAATTGAATTGAATATTTTGTCGGGTAGTGAAGTGTCCGTAACCGCGATCCCATCGCTCAGCGATCACGGCAAGGCGACGCATCTGTGCGCTGTTCAATACACCGTAAGGCACGGCTACCCGAAGCATGTACGCGTGCAGTTGCAAATAAAGCCCGTTCTGTAAACGCAGCGGCTTAAACTCGTCCTCGGTCAGTGCACCGCTTAAGCGTCGTGCCACCTGCCCGCGAAATCGTTCGACGCGCTGTTGTACGAACGTGTAGTCAAATTCATCGTACCGATACATGCCTAAGTCCTCAGTGTGGTCGTGCCATTAGTTGAACGACGCGACAAGTCATCGCGATGGCTGGGACCATTTTCGCGAAAACGATCTCGAAAGTGAGTCAAATTGAGTGAGCCGCCCGCATCCCGAGTGGCCGCTATCAAGCTAGGATCAACTATGCTGGTTTGACACTGCGCGTGAGTCAAAATGATCATCGCGGCTTCACGATCTTCGAGATGCAATGCCTGCGATAGCTGCCGGCACCAGCTGTTATCGTCAGCGTAGTAGACGACATCTCCCAGTAGCAGATCGTTTGCACCAATCAGCCATAACGGTTGTGCTTCAGGACTGTTATTGATCCGGCTCATTGTCATTTCCTTGGGTGTGTTATTCAATCTAAATTGCAGCTGCAGCAGCGGGCCTGACTGAAGTGACTGGTCGTGTGGCCTCACAGACTGACGGCGTGACCACTCGTGTAGCAAGACCAAGCATCACGATGACCGGACCAGTCAGTTGTTCAGCCTTAATGACTTCAGATAACGAACTTAACGTTGTGCGTACAATGCGTTGTTCAGGACGCGAAGCGTTCTCAACGATCGATACCGGTGTGGATGCAGGTGCGCCATGTAGTAACAGCCGGCCTTGCACAAAGCGCGATGCAGCAAGCCCCATGTAAACAACCGCTGTGCTCCCTGGCTGCGCCAATGACTGCCAGTCATGTTCAGCAAAGCCATCGATATCCTGACCGGTAATAAAGCGTACACAAGAGTTGCGATGGCGTTTGGTTAACGATACTTTGGCGGCGGCAGCGGCGGCCAACGCAGAGGTAACACCCGGCACGATATCGAACGACACACCAACTTCTTCAAGCACTGTGATTTCTTCATCAAGCCTGCCGTACAGCGACGGGTCACCCGACTTTAGCCGTGCAACTTTACTACCCTGCTCAGCATGTGCAATCAGTGCGGCATTTATTTCTGATTGCGTGCAGCCCGCTTTACCAGGGGTTTTGCCGACATTGATAAACACAGCCTCACGCCGGGCAAGTTCAAGCACACCCGTGCCGACCAGCCGGTCGTAGATGATGACATCAGCATCCTCAATCACCTGGCGGGCCTTCAGCGTCAGCAGTTGTGGGTCACCAGGGCCTGCGCCAACAATACTCACATGCCCGACTGGCGGTGTTTTGTTTGTAAACTGCAGCAACAGTTTATCCAACGCGCTTTTAGCGCCAGCCACACCGTCACTGGCTAGACCCCCCGCACCCGCGCCTGCAAAAAAAGCCTGCCAACATTGCCTTCGATCAGCAGCGCTTGCTAGTCTGCTAACAGACTGTCTAGACGCCTCAGCAACCTTAGCAAGCGTGCTTGTTGTTGCCGGTAGTGATGCTTCTATCGTTGATTTTATCTGCCGCGCAAGCACAGGTGCCGTGCCCTCTGTGCCAATGGCCACGACCACTGGATCGCGATCAACAATCGCCGGTGTAATAAACTGGCTAAGCGCCAGATTGTCGACCACACAAAACAAAATGCCATGCCGCTTTGCCAGTGCCACAACCCGATTGTCCACTGACTCATTAGCATTGGCGATGTAGATCAACCGAGCAACAGCGGCACTACCTAAAGCTGCCGGAGAGTCATGGGCAAGATCAGTTTGAGTGATTTCACGCTGGTGTAAGGTTAGTTTTTCTTCCTTGTTCCAACCGACAACCGCCTCACACGGACTAGCCCCGTACACGTGGATATCAGCAGAGGTTTTTAGCAGCAATCTTAGTTTTGAGGCAGCGGTTTCACCCGCGCCAGACACCACCACACGCTGTTGGTCAAGCGCCAGAAAGACAGGAAAATATTGCATCGTATATCGCTAGTTGGCTGCTAATAAGATGCGAGAATAGTAGAATAATTTCCTCGCTCCAGTCTATAGAGGCAGAGATATAAGAATTTTATTGCATCCGGCCCAAGGTATTCGAAATATTTCACCAGTCATAGTAGTTCTTTAAAACTACCATTCACACTGGCCAATCAAGACAAGGAAGTTGTTCTTGCACCAGGCACAATAGTGGTGAACACACTGGCTACAGATCATTGTTTCAATGGACCAAGTCCTACTTTTTTCAGTGATGGATCGTGGCTTCATAGTTAAACGGCTATTCCACTTCAAGAAAGCACCGGAGTTCGTCGTAACCCTTTAAAACGCCAATCCGCGAATTCACCAGGCACTTATCGCCGCAGTAGATTCACATTTCCCGCCGGCCAAACAACCCGCCACTACCTCTTCTGGGCGGGAAGATTTTTTTCAAAACACCCGAATAACAAGTATAAGACTAGCACCCCAAAATGGCTGCAAATCCGGATACCGCAACTGGCACTGCCACAAGATGTTCACCCAAACCAACCCACCTACCACGGCTCGCGCTTCCATAAACGCAACCGCCTTTTGATCCGATGATAATTTCGCTGTAGTCGGGTTTGTTCTTCATCACCATAAAATGGCATTAACCGATAAGCGTCAGTCGAACGTGACTCATAGTAATTCGGTAACGGGTGATAGTTGCGCATCTTCAAGTGAAACACATCGGTGATACCCGATGCCTGCGGTGGCACTACCCATCGCCAGTCTGCAGCAATGTGGCGCCCGCATATTTGTTCGCGCTGATGAAACTCCATAAACTGATCACAGGCGGTGTGGTGATCAACCATCGTCACTCCAGCCTGTTGGTACGAATGCAACACCGCTTTGTTGAGCTCTGTCAACGTGGTGTCCTGCCATAGCGGGTTCTGCTTGCTGTTGGCTTCAATCCCTAGTGCATTAGCCACCGGCACGATAGCATCGTAGCGTTTCTTATCAACAAGGTTACGTGAACCGATTTCAGTCCCCATATAAAAACCATTGAAGGGTGCACACGGGTAATCAATGCCACCGATACTGAGAATCATGTTACTCACCACGGGTACCGCGTACCAACGTAAGCCCAACGCCGCAAGACCTTCATGTTCAGGGTGAGTGATTGCAACCTCACGCCACACGCGGTCAGGTAGCGTATGAATACTACGCCGATCATCCTGATCCCTGATAATGATTGGCAGACGATCAAACTGACCGCGCACATCAGGCGCGCGCCAGCCCATACTCTGTGCGATACGGGTCGCTTCGATATTCTGACGATCCCCGATAACAGACCCGTCATCACCGGTGTAGCACGCATATTGCGTTATTTGTGAACTTTCTATTGTGCAGGGTAGAAGTTCATCGTTCACCGGCGCAAATACGGATATCGTTGATTTTATACGACCGTCACCATAGGCCTCTTTCAGATGATCCTGCATCCGCGCTGCAATCGCAGCAGGCTCTGTGATGTGCCTACAGTCTGCCACCTCTAGACTCTCCCAGAACAACCTGCCGATGCATCGGCCATGGTTGCGCCACGCAACTCTGGCACCAAACGCTAACTCTTCTGAAGTATGCTCATAAAAATTACATCTGGAAATTTCCCGTTTTACTTCGGCAATACGTTGTTTGCGATAAGCCTCTGGCTGCCCGGTTTCATCACAGAAATTGTTGATGAACGCATGCGCCTCTTCACGGCGTTCGCCCTTTGAAATGAGCCGCAGCCGTCTGCGTAAAGGGTGACCTGCATCCACGTAGCGATCAGCCGTGCCAAACAACCGCCTTACATCAAGCGTGATCACTACATTATTCCGTCGAACTGCCGGGCTGAGACACGTAATTCACGCTTATTAATTTGATGCACTGCCGCCAGCGCGCGTGACTTCGCCCGTTGGTAAGCACGGTCTCCACCCTGTGGGGTACGGTAAACAACTTTTGCACGTCTTGAATCAGTATTCACAAACTCGATAGGCGATCCATTTTTGCTGACCACAGATTCGTGAATAGGCGTGCCCTCCATGACGGTAAACTCATTGAATCTGACCCGATCAAGGTAGACGGAATGTGCCTCAAGGAAGTCTGCTGTTTGCTCCATGTCTTCGGCAGTTTCACCCGGATAGCCTTTAAACATAGTGCAGCGCACACTCAAACCCGCCTCATGAGCATCGCGTAGAAATTCAGAGTTTCGCTCTACCGTGCAACCCTTTTGCATCAGGTCCAGCATGCGTTGACTACCACTCTCAAGACCAAAGCTTATGCGACGCATACCGCCCTTAACAGCAGCACGAAGATCAGCGCGACTCAACCCATTGTCAGCACGTTGATCAACATGCACAGTGCCAATCCATTCAGCCCCCTGCACAAGACCTTGAATGCGTTCAGCGATGCCACGAATCATATCCGGATACGAATTCAACTTTAGATCAAGAAACACGAAACTTACCGTGTCATGTCGGCGCGCTTGTTCCTGCATTTCGACCAGTACGTTATCAACCGATCGAGTTCGGAAAGTCCGTCCGTTAACAGACACCACATCACTGCAAAAGCGACACTTGTCCCACTGACATCCGCGCCCTGTCATCATCGGTATAATTCTAACCGGATACCTGTCCCACGGAAAATCAGTGAAGTCAGGCATCGGTGTTTCGTTAAGTTTTCGCAGCGGTGCCGCAGGATCACTTCGTTGACCGTCCGGGGTGACGACACCGGAAAACTGCAACAAATCACAAGACTCACAGACCGTATCCACCATGGCACCGATCTCATGATCTGACTCTGCACCGACGACCCCCGTCACCCCGGGAATCTTACGCCATGTTTCAGCGGTACCCGGTATATTAAACATCGGCCCACCAAGCAGCACTGGAATTGAACGTTCAGCGGCCAGCTTTGCAACCTCTACTACAGAGTTGTAGTGCTGCAGGTAGGCAGACAACAAAAGCACATCCGGTTTTTTGTCTAGCTCTTGTCGTGTGCGATTAATCACCGTCGGGTGCGCCTTCTCCACTCGCCAGGTATGAACCGCTCGCGCAGCATTACGTATTGTTTTCATCATGGGTGACGTGGTCAGATGAAGTCTGCGTTTTACATCGTCCAGCGGAGTTTCGCAGTACTCGCGTACCGCCGCCGGCACATCATGCGACAAGGGGCACATAAGCCTGACGCGATGCCCTGAGTTGCGCAATGACGCGACTAGAATACCTACAGCAAGCGTTGGAAAAGTTGCAAAGTTATTCAGATCGACCAGCAACAGATCTCTGCCCTGCTTGGTACCATCGGCGAGGATAGTTGCAGGGTCGGCAGTAGTGTCTTTGACCACTGCTGATCTTCCAACGCGTTGCTGTTGGCGTTGAATTTTTTTATTCTGCTGCTCTGAGCCTGAATCATGAGACTGCTGACTATCCAATGAACTGCTACTCCCCATCAAATTGTCATGACACTATCATTTGGCGGTGTTGTTGTAAATAGGTACGTTTATGGGTATTGGTGTTGCCCTTGCCGGGGGCTATTTTGTTGGGTGTTGTCCTGTTGACCCTGCCGAAGGCTTATGTGTTAGGTGCTGTCCCCTGCGGGGTGCTTCTGTTTAGATGTCGCCTTCCGCGGGAGTCACTTTTCAAACAAGAAAACTAACGAAAAGTGTTATCACGACCTTATGGCCCTAAAGGGTGGCTACGCCACTTTGTCGATTGAAAGTGTAGGGAGTCGCTCAGGACGCAAATCCATGTGCGCTTTACTTTACGCGAAGTCCTTTCGCTCCAACCCCCTACCTGACAATCGACAAAGCCAAACAAACTCAACGAAGAGTGACAGCCCGTTGCATAACCACTCTGCTATCCAGGCTACTTACAACCAAACTAGACATTCAGCCGCGCAGCATTACCGATTCTTCTTGCGCGCCTTTTTAGCCGCTTTGCGTTTTTTCTTTTTATCATCTTTATCAACGGGCTTCGTCATTACCTGTATAGAATCTAGCATCTCCATATCGGTATGATCAAGCAACAGCCCTGGTGGCATTAAACCATTATCGAAACCCGACAACATGCCACTGGCAATCGCCTCCTTTCCGGGGCCAAACCCACTGACGTCAGACAGTGCAGCTTTTAGCCTTTTAATCGCATTACCACCAAACACAGCCAGACAATGGTCTGCTTGCGTCAGCCCATATTGGCGCTTTAAAAACCGGTAAAACAATCGGCACTCTTCAATGATCTGTTTAGCCTTATCAGGTGACACCATTACTTTGTGTGGAATGATCTCAAAGACAATCTGTTCCAAAGCACCTGCCTGCAACGTGGCTATGGTTGCGCTTTGATACATAAAAGCAAAATCCATAAGCGGCGTTACTATCGAAATTCCGTCAGCGCATTTTTTTCCTTCGGGAGATTCAAAAAACAATTCCTGCAGCTCACCGCGAAGTGCGCCGTGGGTATCGAAGTCCGGTTCATCAACTGTGTGTGCAAGCTGCGCAAGCTGAATCATTGTAGTATCAGACTTATCCTTCGACGCAAAGCCAAGCTCGAACGGATATGGCGCAACAACCTCAACAGCGACTCGTTCACCAATGCTATCCACAGTGACTTTCTTGCGGAAAACGTTTTCGCCATTCCATCCCTGAATCAGTTTACTGCGATTCTTCAGTACTGCCGGCAGCGCCCGACTCAACGCTTCGAACAGTGCAACGTCGGCAGCCGCCAAAGGACGCAGCAAATTGTCGCGATCAGGTGAAAAAATAATAGGATAACTCGACGTGTCTGCCACTTGCCAGCCGTGCTCGGCAATTTCCCGACGTATGGCCGTAGACACGCCGGCACCTTCATCAAAGCTCAAAGCCGTGTGTGGCGGAATATCGTATTCCTGATCATGACGCATGTGATCACTGGCAATTTGATACTGACTGTACTGCCGCATACTGTCATACACGATGATGCCAAAACTATCGCCCATCTGGCCGATCACTGAAAGTACCGCATTGTGCATACCCAGCGACTCTATAGTCACACTCAACAGACAGGCGTCGTGCGGAACGCTCTCCCACGGTTCACTGCGATAAAGCGCGGCTGCGGCATCAAAGAAAGTGGATATCTGTGCCGCACTCAGACCTGTCGACAGGTAAGTATCCGCAGTATCACCCGCCGGCATCGCACTGCCCATGTTTTTAACCAAATCATCAAGTATCGGTGTGTCGCCATATTCTATGGTGACACCAGGTACTCGCGAAGCCAGAAAACTGGCCAGCTCCCGATCATTGACTGTGATGTATTTCGGGCGCTGCGGCTTACCTGTCATGGGCTTGTGCAATGCTTTCTGAAGTGACTCCAACGCCACTTGCTTCAGATCAACCTCCGGCGGGCAGACCTCGGTTGCGGCAACAAAACCGTCGGCATCAATCCACATCATCAGGAACGGGCGGTACGATTGCCCTTCTTCCGCCACGAAGGCAGGCATTTCAACCACACCGCCATGCCAGCGGCCTCTGCCGACTGTTTGCCCGACGGCGGATGGCAGCACGCTCACGTTAGCCATTTCGTGTGAATTCTGGTTTTCGGAAAAATCACCAGCGGCCGGCTTATCAAGCCGACACAACTCGGGCGCGACATTCCAACGCTCACCATCATCGGTCACGAGACTGAGTGTTTTTTTGTTTAAACGCAAAACACTGGCGTCGATGCGCCTCTCGTGTTTATCGTGGAAATACACTGCGTCGCCAACCTCAAACGCAGCCATGCTTTGCACTTTCTTCTCAGCACGAACTAACTTAGTGCGCTCGTCAATTAGGTGATTCAGCATCACCAGATCATCTTCGCCAAGATGGCTGATCATTATTTTAAAGGCTTGTAGATCAAGCAGGCTGCCGTTGTCGTCCAACAGGTTCTCCCAATGTGAAGCCCAATCTTACAGATTTGATAGCCTCGATACCATGCCTGCCGCCAAGACCCCCTTATTTGATCAGCCGAGCCACGACCGTGATTAATCGAATCTCAATCAAGATGCGCTGCACCAACATTGGCACCGGAAAGCTCTGGCGATCGCGACGGGCAATGGTATGGGCGATGAGCGATGAGCGATGAGCCAGGGATCACGATTGCTGTCAGCGTGAAGAGCGCTAATGAAACCCAACGGACGGGATACCACAGACAGTCGTCGCAAATAGAAAAGGCAGCAAAGCGGAAAACAATCACCAGAATAATACAGCCCGAGTAGATTCGGCAACGCAAAAAGCTACCACGAGCACTAAGTCAGAGGCTGTGGCGATCGCGCTGTCAGGTACAAATCAATCAAAGGATGACGGTTAGAATCGGCGATTGAACCGTTCAATCGCCTGTATTACACAAAGCACGCAGTGAGGTACACGGGTGTAGTGTTTCCTCGCCAGACTGGCCCGACACCGGAAGCGTTAATCACAGGACGTTAGTCTGAGGCCAATACTCGAACTCATTGAATGAGACAGGCCACGTTGTACTAAATATGATCTAACGCGGTGGAAAATCGAACGCGATGTCGCTGTAATTACCGCAAAGTATAAACAGGCTGTAGCGATGACTGTCTTTGCTATTTACTTGTAAAACAGCTTGGCTAGAAAGCCTGTTTGAACGCCCGCAGAAAAACCGGTAACTCGCAACGATTAAGCGGGCCGTTACGGCCCACTCCAAAACTCGGCACATAAAACGACCAACTCGCCGTCTGCATTGATAATCTCCAAAGCTACCGGTCAGCGTACAAATTCACGTAAGCATTCCTTCGTACCAGCATCACTAAAGTAACGTTACCCCAATCATGGCATTTACCCACAGAGAAAAATGCCAGCCAAAGCCCCGGAAAGCAAGCTTAAGCGCGATACCTTTCAACCATATCAACAATCCGCTTGGCAGCCGCGACGGCAGCCTTGTGGTCTTGCGAAAAATTCAACCGGACAGACTCTCTTGACTGTGACCCGAACTCCACACCCTGTGTCACAGTAACGCCCGCCTGGTGGGTAAGCAATCGCACAAAAGTTTCGGGCTCAACACTCAAGGGGGGTAATTTAGGAAACAGGTAACTGCCAGCTTGCGGCGTCGCTGTGGCAAGGCCCGCATCCCTGAATACTTTCAACAAATCATCTCTTATCGCTTCGTGCTGCACGATACGTTGCTCTATCCAGCCAGCAGGTTCTTGCAACCATGTATTCAAGACTGACTGACTGTACCCACCCGCACGAATTGACACAATGCCTTGCAGCTTTTCCATGCGGTCAATGATCGCCGCCGTTCCGAATGCCGTGCCTAAACGAAATCCACTGAGTGATTCAGTTTTTGAAGGCCCCATGACAGTGATCAGGTTTTCCGGAAGCGAATTGCAGGCCCGAAGATGTGTGAACGTTTCGCCACTATAAAGCAGTCGTGAGTACAACTGATCAACAATAACTGTCACATCGTACTTCACTGCAAGCACCGCGATTGTGTTGATCATGTTTTCAGAATAAACCAGGCCAGTGGGGTTATTCGGTGTGCAAAAGACCAATACTTTGGTGCCGCTTTTAAACGCCGCTTCCAACTGATCAAGATCAGGGCCGTGCTCAGATTGTGACTCTCCATATCGCAGTGGAATTGGCACAACCTGCCCGCCAAAAAACTTCACCATCCTGTTGTTGGCATAATAATCGGGCTCAATCACCGCGACCTTCGCTTGCGCTTCAACAACCGATCCCAGCGCTAAAAACAACGCCCCTTGAGTTCCGGGGGTAACGATTAATTCTTCATTCGCCGAAATCGCTGCTCCTGTAAACACTGCCAACCGCTCAGCCAACCCGTCGCGAATTGCCTTTGCGCCACGGTACTCCGTATAGGCCTGCTTACCACCCGATTCAAAACCGTGTGTCCAAGCCTCCAACACACCAGCAGCCGGAGGGAAAGCATCTACGCTGCCGTGGGAAAAATCCAGCGGCTCACCGCTAAGCTTGCCGCCATTCATGATCTCGTCAAGCTGATCTGTGCTGTGCCGAACCTGCTGCCCGGGAGCATTCTCAGAGGCAATGCCTCTGAACTTTTCATCTAGGGTTGTCATTTCGTTTCAACTTAATGGTGGAAAGAGCCAGGTTTGCAGAATTTTGCCCCAGCCGGCTGCTACAGATTAGTACACCTGAAAGCTAACTGTTACTATGTTTTAGTAGATTCAAAAGATAGTTTTTCTATGGACACCCGATTCATTCAGACACTGCTTTCAGTCGTTGAGGCTGGTTCCTTCACCAGCGTGGCGCGCTCTGAAAACCTAACCCCTGCCGCCGTGGCGCAACGGGTACGCAGTCTGGAATCAGAGCTTGGCGAAACACTCATTGTACGGGTCGGCCAGAAGGTCGCCCCCACCTCTGCGTGCCTGTCCATACTTTCTCGTCTACGCCATATTTCCAGTGAAGTAAGGAAAATCCCAATGGATCTTGACACGGCCGGGGTTCATGGCCAGTTTCGGGTCGGGGCAATTTCAACGGCGTTAAGCGATCACATACCCGCAGTCCTCGCACGGTTTTCACACCAAGCGCCGAAAGTCAGCCTCAATATCATTCCAGGTACATCAGATACCTTGTTCAAAAAAATGATCGACGAAGAGATAGATGCAGCCTTTCTAATCCGGCCGCCTTTCAACATCCCAAAGTCACTTCGTCTGATTCCCATCGAATCACAGCCCTTCGTTTTTATTGTTCACACCAGTGATAAACGTTCAATTCAGGAGATTGTTGCCAAAGAGCGCGCCCTTATCTACGACTCGAATAGCTGGGGCGGAAGACTACTACTACCCTGGATAAACAAACACATAACACCAGAAAAAATCTTATGTGAGTTAGATGCACTTGAAGCAATTGCTACGGCGATAAGTCAAGGACTAGGGTTCGGCATAGTGCCTGCGTGGCACGGCCTCACTCAGTTAAAGTCAATCAGACAAATCCCACTACCAGACTTTAAACAGCAAAGAGAATTGGTTTTACTTCACCGCCATTTAAACCCAGAGATCTTAAAGCTACTGCAAGTAGTTATTTAAATGATGACTTGCGTATATTGTTACACAGAGTGCGAATGCCTGCCTGGGCTGCAGATTTAAATCATATCTAAATGAACAACTGTCTTGACTGACAGTTGCTGCTAAAAGAAACCGCTGGAAAGTATCGCTGAAATATTGCAAACCGAATGAACCTTTGACCTCAAGTTCAACAACGTTTCAATGTGCTTGTGTACTTTGTGTCAATGGTTATTTGATCATTGGGCCGTATTGATCAACATTTATCCACTGACTTAAGATGGGTGTCTTTATCGTAGCTACTCACAAATCCGGTACCGGCAGATAGCACACATCCGCTGAAACAAAAGTTTTACGGCGTCTGGTCGCCAACGCGGACCAAACTATTCAAACAATCAGCGGCACTACTGCTATCACCAAAACACCACTACCTCCTACCAAGACCCACACCGGATCTATCGGCTATGCGCAACCTCACCCGCTATACCCTGCCCCTTAACAACGGCCAATAAATTTACTCAATGACGATGTCTGATCTGTTTGAATAGCACCAATACCTGATCGTATAAGTTGGCCCCAAACTTCTTCAGGGTTCTCTAATGCACGATCATCCGAATAATTTAAAGGATGCTCTACATTCAGCGTGTTAACCCAAAGTCGTATGCCATGTTTACGCGTTTGTTCGTAGGTTTCCTCTAGGTCGTTCAGCGACTCAAAGGAAATTTCAAGAATCTGTGCGTTAAAAAGTTGAGCCATTTCTACAGCATCAGCTGCCATTTTGCCGGGTTTAGGTTCAAGCAGGACAGGCATAAACGTTAAACTTCTATACCAACTGGCGTCAAGAATACTCAGGTCAGGGTTAGCTGGATCAATAACCATCTTAATCAGAACTTGATCTTGCATGTCCATTTCATAGACTAGCTCCCCAACAGCTTCCAGGTCACGCCTATGCTTAGTGTCAATGTTCAAATTGATACGCCCACGCGCCGCTTCTAGTGCAGCCCGCAACGTTGGCACACGAATACCAGTGAGCGTTGCGTTTTCACCGCCGTCTTGATCGCGTAGACAAAATGCATCGAACTCATCGACCCCGACTTCAATCGTAGCCCCCACACGATTAGTCATACGGTTAGTTGTGTCATCGTGCATCAGGTACAACAGTCCCTGTTTCGTCTTTTGCACATCAATCTCAACCATATTGGCGCCAGCGTTCGCAGCCAACAACATAGATTCAATCGAGTTCTCGGGTGCGCGCCCCCACTCACCACGATGCGAGATGATCATTAGCTCTTCGTTTGTGCTGGAAATGGTGTCAGTAAGCCCTAGTGTTGCATAAATTCAGTGTAAGTGAAGCCTAGATAAGCTGCCGCTCATGTGTGGAGATATTGCATCATTTC
>JAVCKV010568771.1:0-89018 GCA_032274145.1 Herpochondria borealis | reverse complement strand
GGTGAGCACCTCCAACCATAACATAACTTCAAATCACAGATCAAGACATGCGATAAACTATCGAAACCTATTATAGAATCTAAAACTGATAGACAGAATGTAAGAAACCAGCTCACCGATCTTTGCTTCGCTACAGCTCAATGATCTTTCTCTGGTGCTCCGATACGTGATCATTGAGCTGATGCGTTTTAACAAATAAGGCCTTCAAGGATTTGAAATCTTTGAAGGCCTTACTTTGACTACTTTGTTTATCGCTCCACTCCAGGATCCCTCTTCAAAAACTCATCGTACAACAATGTATGACGACTCTCTACTGGCACTTTATACCCTTCTATAAATAAGTACTCTACTTGCGTTTTTGTTTCGAATGGATCTCCATCGCAGATAAACAGATTCGCTACCTTTCCTTTTTCTAGACTTCCTAATTGATCGGCAACACCGAATATCTCTGCAGGTATTATAGTTACCGCTTTCAGTGCTTCTTCTACGCCCATCCCATATGCAGCTGCGAAACCTGCGTTGAACGGAAGGTTTCTTACGTTTTCAGTTTCGTTGGTTCTGATCGCTACTTTGATCCCCGCTTTCTGCATGATGCCAGCATTTTTGTATGCGATATCATATGATGCTGAAGACCTTCCTGGAATAGATAATACTGGACCAGTAATGACAGGCACACCAGACTCCGCTAATTCCTTAGTTACTCTGTATCCTTCTGAGACACCTGTAAATATCGCCTTGATCTTATTGTCCGCTACCCATTTTATAGCGGCTTTGATATCCTTGTCTTTGTTTACTTCAATCATAAGTGGAGCATCTCCATTTACGATAGGAAGAAGTGCATCCATCTGAGGATTATAGTCATCTCTCTTTTTATTACCCGCAATACCTGCACTATCAATTTTGGCATATTGCACAGCTTTTTTCCAGATACCGTTCAGCTTTTTTACCGCCTTTTCGCTGTCCTTTTTGATGTCTTCATCTTTTCTACGATCCCATCTTCCTCTTCTTCCTGTTGCTGGGAAATTCATCTGTACTCCTTTGAAACCTGCATACATTTGCTGCGGAGTGTATCCATGAAGATTAACCAAGGCCGCTGTCCCTGGAAACAAACCTCCCTCCGTTTTAGCAATCACAGTTGTTACTCCATTTGTCCTAGTTACTGGTATCGATACAGAATTAGGATTCACAGCTGTTAACGCTTGCATGTGAGGTGTAAAATCTCCTAACTCTCTATAATCCTGAGTAAGAGACACTGATCCGACCTCTGATAGACCAAGCTTAGTACCACCGTCGATCATACCTGGATAGATATGTTTTCCTGTGAGTTCTATTGTCGTAGATCCTGCCTCCGCTTGGGTGATCATTCCCATGTCAGCTATCTTGCCGTCTTTAATCAAGATATCACCCTTCATAGTACCATTTGTTACTGTATGTAGTGTGGCATTCTTAAGAAGGAAAGTGCCTGATTGAGATTTGGCAACCATCTGTGCTTGCATCGAACAAGTCACTAGAAGTGCCGCTATTATTATATTTATTGTTTTCATTTTTATCTTTTTATCAATATTAGAAATGAGAATTAAATCTCCATTTAATATTCCATTATTAATGATTATGAGAATGAGAATGAGTCTCCCCAAGGAATAACTCACTATACACATCTTGCATACATCTTTCCTCGTCTTCAGCATTAAGATTGATAAATGTATCGTCAAACTTCTCTTCTGGATCAATATCTATTCTCATATCCTGAGCATCCTTATTGATATCAAATCTTACAATACCATCAACTATCGTCATCTGAGGGATTGCATATACAGATAATGGATGTGCGCTGAATATAGCTATATCTCCATCTTTCCCTTTCTCTATTGACCCTACCCGATCACCAATTCCTAATTGCGTTGCAGGGTTTATTGTGATAAGTCTTAATGCTTCATTATCCGTCAAGTCGCCATATCGTTGCGTCTTTGCCGCTTCGTGATATAGATGTCTAATTAATTCTCCAGAATCAGAATTGATAGATGTTACAACACCATTTCTCACCAAGATCGCTGCATTGTATGC
This sequence comes from Herpochondria borealis, assembly GCA_032274145.1. Taxonomy (NCBI): domain Eukaryota; phylum Rhodophyta; class Florideophyceae; order Ceramiales; family Ceramiaceae; genus Herpochondria; species Herpochondria borealis. The sequence continues at coordinate 86,954 of JAVCKV010568771.1, read as the reverse complement.
TGTACTATAGTATACTTCGAATTTGTATGCCCACCAATCAGAAAAAACGGATGCTCCTGCACCAAATTTCGCTAATTCCGGAGCTACTTTGAAACCTTCATTAACGTGTTGGAAACATAGTTTACTCACTCCATAGTCCTCTAGCACATTCATAAGCATTAGTAGCTCATCCGCCCTATACGAATGACAATGGATGATTATCTCACCATCTAATATGTCCACAAGCGTTTCCATTCTGCGACTATATGTCGGAGGAGTTTTTGTTTTTTTACTATTAAAACTAGCCCATGCTTTTTTATAAAGCTGTGCTTCCGAGAATGCAGACCTGAATACTTGCTCAACACCCATTCTAGTGCTAGGTGTAATTCTTCTGCCTTCTCCATGTACCCTGATCGGATTTTCTCCTAGCGCAAACTTTATCGTTCTTGGCGCATTTTGCATTCTGAGATCATCAGGATCCCATGTTCCATATCTATGCTTTATAGTTTCACATTCTCCACCAATTGCATTTGCTGAACCGTGCATAGCGTGCGAAATGGTAACTCCACCAGCTAGTGCTCGATAGATTCCTACATCTTGAGGATCTAATCCATCTCCTACAAACACTTCTGAAGTTACCGGATTGGTAGCTTCATTCACTGTTTCTAATGCGATATGAGAATGCGCATCCACTATCCCTGGCATTACAAATTGCCCTTTAGCATCTACAACTTGTGTGCTTCTATCGGCAGTCAGATCTTTGCCTATTTTTTCGATTTTTCCATTCTTGATCAATATGTCCGTATTTTCCTTCACGCCTTCTGTGATCGTGAGTACTGTCCCGTTTTTGATCAATATGCTTCCTGTCTCTTGTGCTGTACCCAAAAAGGCTACCATCATTGCACATAGACTTAATATATATTTCTTCATTTGATTTGTTTAATTATTGAGAATAATAAAAATGAGGTTCTACTCTGGCTTTTTTGATCCAGTCATTGGAAACGATCCAAATTCACCAACTGCTACTGTCCCTTCGAACGTGTCACCGTCTACATCTACGCTGATAGAGTATGTCATTCCGTCTACTGTAAGGTCAAAGCTTAATGACGATCCATCTAAATTAACATTCGTACCATCAATAAAATCATCTGGTTCATCAGAAGAGTTTGTACTTATCTCAAGATTGTCTCCTTCCCCTTTGACAATCATAGTTCCTGATTGTGTTTCTCCTGGAATCTCTACTTCATAAGACCAAGATCCAGCTAATTCCACTGTCTCACCGTCTCCAGATTTCTTCTTTTTCTTCTCTTCTTTATTATGTTTTACATTACCATCTACGATAACATACTTGATCTTCGATTTCTCATCAAAGTATGGCTTATCTGTGATGAATATGTTAGCAATCTTACCTGGCTCTACTGTGCCAGCCATCGCTGATATACCGAGTAATTTTGCTGGATTGACCGTCAATGCTGATAATGCTGCATTCTTAGATAATCCTCCACTTACCATTCTTAGTATATTATTTTTGATATCCTTTGGCTTAGTATCTAGTGTCGATAGGCTAAAATTGATGTTTTGCTTTTCAAACATTGCCGCTTGAGACACATATTCATCATGAGATTTTTTCTTTCTCTCGTTTAGCATTTTCGTTTCAGGATCCATCTCTTTTTTAGCTTTTGCTTTCTTTTTAGACTTCTGTTTCTTCTCCGTCTTTTCATTACCTTCTACTTTTTCATCCTTATTTTTGTCATCTTTCTTTTCTTCTTCCTCTTTCTCATCTTTTATTTCTTCAGGAAGATTTAATGACAAAACAACAGGCATTCTCAAACCAGATATAGAACTCATTAATGGCCATCCTTGACGAACTCCCGTAAGTACCATATTGTACCCTAATTCCTTTTGGAGTATGAGTGCTCGATTTACATCTTTCACTTTTGGTGCATAGAAAAACACTGGCATTTTACTTTCCACCACTGGATATAAAGCCGTCAGTTCTTCGGATTGCTTTGGTCTATCAAGACCGTTTGGATTTAGCGCATATGCTTTTTTATAGTTGTTACTGTATGTTGCATTTTTGATCAAGTCTCTGAACTGTGACATCACACCGATAGTGGTCGCTGGAAACATTCCTCTAGCTGACTTGAACTGAGAAAACTGAGATACGTTTTCTTTTATGATAGACTCCGCTGGCTTAAGATCTCCAGTCGAGAGCACACTACCCTGCCCAGGAAGCATTCTACCTCTTGGCACTACATGCACGAAACCAAAACCTAGTTCTCTCAATTCACTCATTGACTTATCTAGCTTCTCTCCGATTGCGCCTCTTACTGTGTATTGCGGTGTAATACCCGCTAGATCTTTTGGCGGACTGCCAGGATTATCAACTTTAGGTCTGTCTTTGTTTTCTTTTTTGGCAACACCAGCATGAGAACATGCATCAATAAATCCTGCATACACATACATAGAATCGGCATCGATCACCTCTGCATCAAAAGGTATAGGGATATTAGGACCTACTGATTTTATCATTCCATCTTTTATTAAAACAGAAGTATTAGACAGTACTGTTCCTGGTTTCTGCACAACGAATGCATTCTTGACATAATAGGTCGTTGTGACTTCCTTTGCATCGTTACTGTTTTGACTAAGAGCAAATTGGAAACTTCCAAAAACTGCCACTATCATCCAAAGTAATCGCTTACAACTAGTGTTAGTAATCATATAGGTTAGTTTAATTTCGAATTAATGCAGGAAGATAATAAATAGATAAGATTAATACGCCCATGTAACATGTCAAAAAATTAAAAATCGATGAGATGTTAGCTTTTGACGATGAAGCAGCAAATATTACCAAAGGTAATTTCAGTCATATTATTGAGTATGCAGAAATTAACGTCTACAGCTTAAGAGTGAAGCCTAGATTATAATATGATCTCATACCGATGGATACCATCCAAAAATGAGAGAACAGTAGTTAAAAATTAAAATAATTAACAAAAAGAGAATTATTTATAGTCTGACATTAGAATCATTTCAATTTATAAACATATCCCACATTAAGCCCCATCGTCACATATTTTTGACTGATCTGATTGATCTCATTACTGAAATCCGTCGGGTAATAAGTAAACCTTGGGGCAATATAAAAATCACCAAGTCTCCCAAAGTTTCTTCCAATCATGATACCACCAAAATAACTAAGGCCTATTCTCTTTTTGAAATACTCATTGAGAGACAAGTTCGTGTAATCACTTTTGGATGTTAATAAATTACCGGTAGCTCTTGTCATCAGATTGATCTTTACACCAGCTTCTATTCCAACATCAAATCCGCCTATATAAGAGTTGTATCCTACGGATACTGGCAAATCAAAAAGGTGAATATAATTGTGTTGTCTATTTTTTCCAGTAAACGTCTTTTCGCTAATAATCGGCCCAGTGATCGTAGTAATAGAATCTCCATTCTCAGATACAGTTTGGGATATAATACCAATTGTTGTGTCTGGCAAAGTATAGTTATACTCCAAATCTGTTCTTTCTGTAATCCTAGAGTAAGATATCCCCGCCTTAAGATATATAGGCAGCTTATCTCGAACAAGCATAGTATACAATCCTAAATTTATGCCTTCTAATGTCTCCTCATATGTTTGCCTTTCTTCGAACGCTTGTATATCCTCTTGACTTTTATTTACTATCGTTTTATATGGCGAAAAAACACCAACTTCAGGAATCAGAGCTAACCTCCAAAACGCTTGATTAAATGATGGACAGTTAATTTTCATTCTTGAGAACAGGTCATCCGATTTGGCATCTAAATATTGGATATTAATTGATCGACTCAAAATATTTGGCAACATAACATTAGGTCTTGCATTAGATGTTGACCCATTATCAATAGTTGACTTAAAGTAAGATAACTTTTGTTTGTTGCTTCCCGTTATTAATTCCGTTTGACTTTCACCAGTATAGCTTGATTGTGCTGCTTTTGAAGTTTTAGATAAATTATTTTCCTTTTCAATTGATGTTTTTAGATTAGTATTCTTTTTAGATTGAACAGAATGTATTTTCGTTTCTTGACTTATTTGTAAATCAGCGATATCATTATCCTTTAGTTCGTTTGCACTGATTGTAGAATTATCTTCACTTTGACTACTTACTGCGCCTGTAACTACTTTATTCAACACATCCTTACTTTCTTTTACAGCTATTATATTTGATGTGTTTTGCTTCGATTCAGAACTATTGGTATTTTCTTTTGAGTTATCATTACCAGTAACACTCTGATTATTTTTCAAATCATTCTTTAATTGATTATTGTTTTCATTTTGAGCGAAGCTAAACGATTGGTTTCCATCCATGGCTACGAATGTTGCATAAGAACCTAGGAGCATCATAGGTATCAATAACCAAAGTAGAAATGGCCTCAGCTTTCTCTTACGAGGTAGATCACCTAAATTGAGCCCCGCTAACAATTGATTGACATCTACCGCTTCTTGAGCTCCCCCAAGTTCCGTCCCTATATGTTTTTCAAAATCAGAATATTTCATTTCCTCTTTATTTACATCTTGTGTAATAATGCTACACGTTGATTTTCTTTATTTTTTCTTTCTTCTATTATCTCTATAAGTCTGGCTCTAGCTCTACTTAAAGAAGCTCTTGACGTGCCTTCTGAGATGGATAAAACTTCACTAATTTCTTTATGGGAATAGCCTTCTACTACATGCATATTGAACACTAAGTAAAGCGCTTTGGGCAACTCACACAACAAACTCAATATATCTTCTTTCCCTAGTGTACTATAGACATCAGGAACTTCACAGTGTTGACTACTATCATGTAACATATCCGGCTCAAAATGAACTTTGAAATTCTTCTTCTGAAACGTGATTGTACAATTAACAGCAATTCTCTTCATCCATCCTTCAAACGACCCTTTCCCACTATAACTATTTATGTATTTAAAAATATTTATAAACGATTCTTGCAAAGCATCATTTGCTGATTCTGAATCCCTTGAATATCTTCTACATATCGCCAAAAGTCCGGGAGCATAGTTGCGCACCAGACGTTCTTGGCAATTTTTTTCGCCTTTTTTACAACCTTGTATTATCCTTTCGAGGTCCAACTATATTAATTGTATTACTCAGGTTAAAATTTTATTCTATTATCACTTCTTCATGCGCAATGTAACAACCAGTATTTTCATCCGTGACTATTACAATATAAGTTCCTGCCATCAACTCAACCTGAGCATTTACATTAGTAACATCAACTCCTGTCAATTTATCAATAATTATCAGTTCTCCAGTAACACAACCACCTGTACATGCCTCGTTGTCATCTAAGAAGACATCTATAAATCCATCAGTACAGTTTTCACAGCTTGTATTTTGGAGACCTTGGATCTGAAGACCTTCAAAATGTGGCAACGCTACCAATTCTTTATTATCACACCCAACACTTAAATCTTCCGCTCCAAAATAGTATCTGTATCCACTCTCTAAAATCGGAATATCAACGTGCCCATCTTCTTGCGTAACATCAAATCTTTCTGATGGTGCTATTGACTCATAGAAATACTGGTACGTAAGATCCAATACATCATATTGTACAGAGCCTACACTACAAGAGTAATTCAAATTCAAATTGACATCTGTTCCTATACTACCTAGCGTAACTGAGCCGGTACGAATACATTCGTTTTGATCAGTAACCGTATAACTATACTCCCCGGCCGCAAGTGCAGAAATAGATGAAGACATGGATTTCCCTCCTTCCCATTCCCATAGGTATGCATAAGGCCCGTACCCTTCATCTTCAAGGATAGAAATCGTAGAAAAATCACAATCAGGTATGATCTCATAATTGATTGTAGCTGTCACGTCATAGACTTCAATTTCTGAATTTATTTCACATTCATTAGCATCAGTAACGGTAAGCTTATACAGCCCAGGCCACACATTAGCCAGGTTTGTTATTGTAGAATTAAACCCATTGTTGCTTTCCCATTTGTATTTATAAGGCTCTTCTCCTCCTAAAATGGCAGACTCTATTACTCCTCCATTCTGAGTGCAAGACCCATTATAAGAAGATATACTGATCAATTCCAAACTTCTATATTCTTGAATGATCTCACAATAGTTAACGATGCATCCTGTAGCTAAATCAGTGACTCTAACGCAATTTTCAACCCCAGTGCTAAGTGCAGTGTTAGAAATGTCAGATCCTCCATCACTCCATAAATAGCTGAATTGTCCAGATCCTCCATCAGTTAGTACGTTTACGATACTATATTCTCCATTATTACAAGGATCTAGTTTTTCAAATACAAATGATACTGTGTAGTCACATTCTGGTTCACATATTTCTAGTTTAACATCTAACATGTTCACCTGATTTATTTCTAATACAGGTGACGTTTCATTGTCCTTCATTGCAAAAATATCGAACACCTGACCTTGTGCACATATAACATCTCCCAAATTCAAATTAAACACTCCACTGTCGTCAGTGGTCTGCACAATGCTAGTTGCTCCATTCCTTATTATTATAAGGGCTTCAGATACTGGATTATCATTACAAAGCACACTTCCAGATCTTATATCTTGTTCCGTTTCAATAATAATATCACCTCCATTATTAGGCTCATTGAATGGCCCAATTGTGATATTCTTTAAGACTTGATTACAAAGCGGATGGACTATCTGTAAATTAAGACCTTCCCCAATTGGTAGTTTAGTACAGATAAAACCATCATTATCCGAAATTCCTGTTGCACATAACTTATTGTTGACAAAAACATTAAACTTATAATTTTTCGCTGGCAAATCCGCTTCATTCACTAGCTTAGCACAGTAATGAGTCAATGAATATGGCTCCGCAAACATGTAGTTTCCAATTTTGGACACCTCAATTATATAAAATTGCCCTTCCTTTTTAGCCAACCCTATTTCATTCCAATACCCAGAAGACTCGTCATACTTCCAAACTTCAATTTCGTCTTTTGCAGATGACAATAGACTTTGGCTAATTGGGAATTTAATAACAAAGTTTTGTTGTGATTTGATTTGTAATAGAGCACCGGATGAAGCATACAATGAAACATGTAAAGATCCGAATGTTCCTAATACTTTATTGCTACCATCAGTATCTAAACCTATCAAACTGCCTAACATGTCATCATTAAAAGTAGGTTCCTCTGGATAGTTAGCTCTTATGTTAGTTTTTACATCTCCTGAGTAAGAAGATCCGTTTTGCTCTGCAATAACATTTGGACCAAAAGTAACCAAACCATCATCTCCAAACTCTACAGATCCACCATCAACACTATCAAAAGCACCGTTGGAATTGACTTCCATCAACTTCAATCTTGCTGTCCCTGCACCTTCATCATTTGGGTAAACAAAATCAGCGCCATCTAAATAGCCTTCTTTAGTTACAATTACAAGTGTACCTTGCCCATCCAATTTAACATCAGATAGCTGAAAGACACCGTAATCATTAGTAGTTGTAGATGCACTATATATTGACACTAATGCATTAGCAACAGGCTGATTATCTTCTCCATAAACAAAGCCCACTAATGTACCTTCTATCTCAGTAAAAGTATACGGTACTGTAATTTGCGTTTCTGTGACGGACTTCAAGTTATCATCATTCACATCCTTGTGACAGGATGAAAGTGCCATAATAATCAAAAATAGATATAAAAATTTTATCCTCATTTCTCGAATTTTCTTCCTTAAGCAACACCAAAAAAATGGATTATTTACTTTTTGATAGACAAGTAAAAGCATCGAGTAATAAATTTAATAAAATATACTAGATACTCAAAACTATACAACTTCAAGAATAAGAGTGACAACAGAAGAAAAACGCTGCTATCCTTATATAAAAAAGCAAAATTTTACTAGAAAATAAATTAGAGGCCCGCAAAAATATCGCTTTCATAACCTAACTGTGTTGGAGAATCACCTTCTTCCACATTTTTCATATCAAATGATAATGTAGTACTTTTGTGCGAAGTAGCCACTTTTGCGCCGCCTTTTAGTGTCTTCCAACCTTCCCAGGACATGTACATACCTTTTACAGGAATAAAAGTCCACATTTTATATCCTGTTGGTCTCTTTTGGTCATCTAGTAACCACAGATATGAATCTCCTGGAGTAACTCCTCCTGATTCATAGGTAACCATGAGTCCAGTTTGGTTGTCTTCTGTTTCCACTATTGATCTACTCGTTCCTTTATCAAATACTTTAAAAGGTGCAAACATCCAAAATGAATCATTACACCAATGACTCCATGCCTTTTGAATTAGATCATTTTTCTGATCTCCTTTCACTTCTTGTCCATCTTGATATGCAAATCCAGTGACCATATCCAAATCAAGAATGACTTTATTATCATCCCACTTGATCACTGCATTATTAGCTTGTTTATCCCATAGAAACTCATGCCCACGCATAAATTCCCACTTTAAGTACTTTAATGAATCCCAAGCAGGCTTATTGAGTGACTCTAACATTTCATTCGCGATTGCATCAGGATCAGAATTAGGAATAGTCGCTGGCCTATCTTCACTAACTACTTTTACTGCTATAAAACCAATAACAACAAGTGCTAAAATAGCAATCAATAACCATTTAAAAATCTTAAGAAGCACTTTCATTTTAGCAGTTTTAACAATTTAAAATACAATGACATAAACCTAATACTATTTTAGATTATATGTTCAATATGACAACAAGATCATAAAAATAGGCTCGACAGTATCTTTTTTGCATTTTTACGATCCAAAACAAACAATTCTATCGTTACAACTACAATATAACGAAGTTATAGAATTAAGGATCTTAATGAAAAAACTAAGAATGATAAAATATTTGTATTTACTTTTTATCAGTATAATATTTGCCAATTGCACACTAACAGATAGTGACCAGCCTATTCCGGCTTACTTGGAAATTACTGATGTAAACATTGCGACAAGTCAATTCCAAGGGGAACCGACACATAAAATTACTGATGTGTGGGCATATGCAGACAATCAGCTAATTGGCGTATTTGAACTTCCATGCAAGATACCTGTTCTTCCGAATGGCGAGACAACTGAATTTCTAATTTTTCCCGGTTTTAGAAATAATGGAGAGCGTTCTAGATCATTCACATATAACGTGATGGATCAGCTAAGATTTACGGAAACAATGGCAGAAGGTGATGTTATTCAAAAATCGCTTACATTTTCTTATAAAGATGAGGCCATATTTGATTTCATTGAGGGCTTTGAAGGTGGATCACATATTTTCACAAGAGAATTAGACGAAAATGAAAACAGTGCAATAGAACTGACTACTAGTGATAAAAAATCTGGAGCCCAATCTGGTAAAATATGCTTAACAGAAGAAAACCCACTTATATCTGTCGCGTGTATATTCGATTATAAAAGAATAGATAATGCTGGATTAGACTCTTATCTTGAAATGGATTACAAAAATGACATCCCGTTTTTCGTTGGTGTACTTTATGAACAAGAAGGCCAGATTCAGACTCAACCATTAATCGTCCTAAATCCATCTGACGAATGGAATAAGATCTACATCGATTTCACTTCCATACTCTCTAGTCCTTTAATTGTTAATTACACCGTTTATATCACTACAGATATAGAGTCATTAGCATCAGACTCAGGGACTATTTATTTAGATAATTTGAAGTTCGTTCATTTGTAATCTTTATGCAAAACAAAAGGAAACCAGCCTTATATTTTTATATTTTCGCCGATTATCTATCGGCTATGCTTGCGTGGTTTCTATTTTTCACGTACAGAAAAAGACTTGAAGCTTGGCCATTTTCGATGGATGATGTTTTTTCAGATGAAAGCCTTTATCATGGTCTTTTATTTGTTCCAATTATCTGGATATTATTCTATTCAGTATTTGGAAAGTATACTGACATCTACAAATTCTCTCGGCTTGCTACATTAAGAAGAACATTGATCATCTCATTCATGGGTAGTTTAGTGTTATTTTTTACTCTACTCCTGGATGATACGGTATTAAGATACACAACCTACTTTCGAAATTTCATTACATTATTCTTATTACACTTTTTCATTACTGCAATAGTACGTATGGTGCTGTTAAGTCGTGCAAAACGAATGGTGAAACAAGGAAAAATTAGCTACAACTCACTAATTATTGGCGGAGACAAGAATGCTGTCGACTTATATGTAGAAATCACTACACGGCCCTATAGCCTTGGGTTTAATTTTGTAGGCTTCATTGATTCTAATGGATCAAGTAAAAACCTATTGGCAAGTGACATTCCTAACCTTGGCAAAGTAAGTCAATTAGCGCATGTAATAGAATCCCAAAATATTGAAGAAGTTATTGTGGCTGTTGAAACTTCAGAACATGACAGACTCAAGGGCATATTCGACATTCTATATGACTACAGTGATACAATAGACATCAAAGTGATTCCTGACATGTATGACATCATGCTGGGCACAGTAAAAATGAACCATCTGTTCGGTGCAGTACTCATTCAGATAGAACAGCAGTTAATGCCCAATTGGCAGCGAGTTGTAAAAAGAATTATAGATGTAACCGCTTCTGTTTTAGCATTAATAGTACTGTCTCCTCTTTTGATTTTCATTATGATTAAAGTCAGATTATCTTCAAAAGGTCCCATATTTTATAAGCAAGAACGTATTGGTATAAATTGGACTCCGTTCCAAATTATAAAGTTCAGATCGATGAGAATAGATGCGGAAGATTCAGGGCCACAGTTAAGTTCTGATACAGATAACAGGATGACACCTTGGGGAGCCATAATGCGAAAATATAGATTGGATGAGATTCCACAATTCTGGAATGTGATTATCGGCGAAATGTCTCTTGTAGGGCCTCGTCCTGAACGTCAATTTTATATCGACCAGATCGTAAAAAGAGCGCCACATTACAAACATCTACTAAAAGTCCGCCCTGGAATTACAAGTTGGGGTCAGGTGAAATATGGATATGCTAGTAATATTGACGAGATGGTACAAAGGCTCAAGTTTGACATCCTTTACATAGAGAATATGTCTCTTTCATTGGATGTGAAAATATTGTTCTACACGTGTTTGGTTTTAATACAAGGGAAGGGTAAATAAGAACATTTTACATCATTTTCTGGGATCGAAATCAAATTCCAATTGATTATCTTTTCGCTCTGTGTTAAGTGAACTTAGACCAATTCCCAATAACCGTATCGGTTTCATTTCTTTTTCTAATTCAATCAAAATATCATTTGACAAATCAGTAATTATCGCTACATCATTGAAATATCCACCAAGTGTGCGACTTCGAGTAAATGTAGTAAAATCACTGAATCTATACTTAAGATTGATCGTTTTGCCTTTGATGTTATACTTCTCGCAACTTGTCGATAGCTTTCCTATAAGATCAGCAAGAGCTTCTTTGACTTGACTGATCGTATCAAGATCATCATCGTAAGTTGTTTCACTTGAGATTGACTTTCTGATTCGATTGGGTTTGACCGACCGTTTATCATGTCCTCTTACTACATCATATAAGTACAAACCAAACTTTCCAAAACGTTGAGCCAGCTCAAGACGTGAATACTTCTTCAAATCTCCACCTTTTGAGATGCCCATATATTTCATCTTCTCAGCTGTGGCTTTGCCTACTCCAAAGAATTTATTGATTTCCAGTTCCTCCAAAAATGGAATTGCTTGCTCTGGCAATATCACAGCTAGCCCATCAGGCTTCCTTAAATCGGATGCGACTTTGGCTAAAAATTTATTTATACTTACTCCGGCGGATGCAGTTAGATGTGTTTTCTCTTTTATTTTCTGTTTGATTTCGCTGGCGATCTTAATGGCAGACGGCTCATTAAATTTATTGACCGTAACATCAAGAAAGGCTTCATCAAGGGATAATGGTTCAACAAGATCTGTATACTCCTTAAAGATCGTTCGTATCTCTGAAGAAACTTGTTTGTATACATCAAACCTGTGGGGCACAAAGACAATATGAGGACATTTCTGATAAGCCATACGGCTGGACATCGCAGATTTCACTCCATACTTCCTAGCTTCATAACTGGCTGCAGCTACTACACCACGCTCCCTTGACCCACCAACAGCAACTGGCTTCCCTTTTAGCTCAGGATTATCTCTTTGTTCAACCGAGGCAAAGAAAGCGTCCATATCGATATGAATGATCTTGCGCTCCAATACTACTTTTATATTTTAATAAACTTAGAAGTTGCTTTTACAAAACCATCTTCATCCTTAAGTTGGATTAAGTAGAATCCTCTAACCAATTGGCCAACATCAATTGCAACTCCACTATGAATATCATTTGTATTACCAGAGTCGATTAATTGTCCTGATGTATTCATAATATCATAGGTGAGGAATATATGTTCTTCATCATCAAAATATACCTTATCCAGTGCTGGATTAGGTATAGAAAAGAGTCTATAAATACTAACGTCTTTGGTTTTGACAGTTGTACATTCTTGTGCTATATCATTACAATATAATCGAGCCAATCTACAATCAAGAATAAAAGGATTTTTCTTATCGTCTTGGTAGGGAGCGATTTTATTATTTCTGTTCCACTCTTTCTCATCTACTGGATCTTGAAAATGCCAATTACACATATCTTCTCTCTGGAGCTCAAAGAAATTTGGAGCTGCATTATCCGCTTGAGACTGATACATTGTATAGAAGTAGAAATATGCCCTCGCTACATTTCCTTTATGCTGTTCTCTCGGCTCGAAACTATTGTTTGTCAACAACTCACTGTATAATTCAATATTTTGACTAGGAACATTTGTAGTAATATCGTCATCCAAATACCACTTATCCGCCTGATTATCCGGCACTTCCCCGAGAATAAGACTTCCTCTATCTGAATTAGCTCTCTCTCTTGTTGGAAATAAATGATGCATATCGCTATAAGCATTTGTGCCTTCTAGAGCCCCTTTTGATCTTGGATAAGTATGTTCGGTATTAATCCCCTGACTAAATGCATCTGTTGTCGGATCGAGACTAGGATCCAATGTAACTTTAAAGCCAGTATAAACACATTCTAAGACGTTATTAACAGCATCGATATTTCTCATAAACGTATCCCTCGCATCACTGTAACTAAGAACAGTGTTTGTTCTATAATTATCGATCAAGGCTTCTCTGAGATCTTCATCATTTAGATCTGGAAAGACAGATTCGTGTGAAAACTGAGCATGAGAATACTGAATTGAAAAACAAAAAAGTATTAAAAGTAATCTATTCATCATGTACTTTGAATAGGTTATCTACGATATTGTAGACTGTAAATATAAGGATGTTAATTGCTTGGGTACTGTATCTGAGATGATAATTGTATTGAAAGATTGTAGATGACACTCTTGACAAAGACAAAAAAGCTAAGTACAGAGAATAAATCATTATCGCATAACAGTAATGTCACCAGCTTTATCTACCATATTACCTTCTATATCTCGGTATTTAATCACATAAATATAGACTCCATTATTGCATGCCGTTCCATTAAATGATCCATCCCACATCACAGCATCTTCATTGTTTATCACTCCACTAGCTTCAAACATTAATTCTCCCCATCTATCGAAGATATTAATTGATTCTATCATCAAATTATCACTGTTGGATTGAAACCTAAAATAGTCGTTTATTCCATCTCCGTTTGGAGAAAATATATTAGGAACATAAATTTCTGTTTCTATAATAACTTCGATGTCTATGCAAACTTCTTGCGTACAGCTATCAGAATAGGTTGCAAGCATACAAAGCAAAGCGTCCTCCGTAGGTTCAATTTCAATGAATAGACAATCATCACAAACAACTTCTTCTCCCAACATCCATGCATAAGCTACATTGGGCAAATCTCCAAGATCATTCGTTTCATAAGAAGAACTAATACCAAATATGACCTCAGATTCCCCAACAATAAGAGATGGATCTATATCCGATGTTTCTATTTGAATCTCTTCTATAGTATTACATCCTTCTATATTTGTTAACATGATAGAGTAATCTCCCGCTTCCGTTATTACTACATTTTCAACATCAATAACTTCTTCTCCATCGATACTGAGTGTATTTCCATTCGTTTCTACTGTCAATATAACTAATGTACTGTCATCACAATATACACGCTCCATCTCAAAATCTAGCGTAGGTGATCCATTAAGAACAATAACAGTATCTGCCGAGAACGAACATCCTGCAACCTCATATATATATGAAACAGTGTGACTCCCGACTCCTGCTGCAATTACATCAAAATTGTTTACGTCGACTATGTAAGGTGAATTCCATGATCCAATGCCTGAATTATCTCCACTTGTAATTATATCAAGAGTAATGTTACTATCATCCTGATCAATACACTGATCTTGACTCCCAAGTAGTATATCAAATGAGACATCTGGGCATGGCAATGATATGCAATTTCCTAATCCTAATTGGCCTCCACACACATGGCTATCATTAAATAGGATTTCGATGTCTACTTGTTCTTCTGGGCCGAGATTATCTATGACAATACTGTCTCCAAGGATCTCAAATGATTGTCCTGATGTAACAACTACTTCGATTCCATCTACGAGTGTCCAATCAAAACTAAACGCGACTGCATTCGTCATGCTATAACACTCGATAATAGGAATAATAAATGGTTCCATTACTGATATCGTCTGCACTTCTACCATGGACTGACAACCACCTTCTATAAGATACATTGATATATCATAGACTCCAGCTGTGCTGAATTGCAGTTCAAATGGGCCTGCACTTAATGGACTGGCACTATTAACAATATCTCCGCCATCAAATGACCAAGTAAATTCACTTGTCGAAGTCGTCCCATCACCACCAATATATTCTATCATGAGAATACTATCAATGCATATCTCGGAAGGCATAACGAATTCTGAACTTGGCACTTCCGAAACAATTACATCGTCACAAAACTGAGTACTTTCGCCACACCCATTCATTGCAATTACACAATATTCAAAACTTTGACCTCCAGAAATATCTACAAATATTGTATCCGAATTGGTGCTCATTGTAAATGGTAGAACAGGATCAATAACCCAGCTATACTCCTCACCTACTCCTTGATTATTAACATATATTTGTGCAACAACTTCATTGACACATGCCTCATTTGGAGCAAAAGCAATCATTGGTTCTCCAGGGATCAAACTATTAGCATCTACTTCATAGCTGCCAAACAATTGCCCACACGCACTCTCGTCTTTGTGCACAGTTACTTCTACGGAATAGCTTCCAGGATTCATAACTTGTAGCTCATCGTCAATATTATCTGAATCTAAAACCTCAGTGCCCATATCATCAAACCATTGATAAGTTATACTATCATAGTTACTAGGCTCTACTAAAATGATATTAAAATCGATGATTATCACACCATTATCACAATTGCCAACTGAGGCATTCCCTATAAGATCAATAGGGTTTGCTGTTACATTAATAAGGCTATCGCAGCCTGATACTGCACCATTTTCAATGGTAATATTCCTATCATCACCAGGATTATTAAATACAACTCCATCCCAAGTGACTGGAAAATCTGAAAAGCAAAAATATAAATCTATTTGCTCTCTTGGCTTTAATGGTATCTCTACGATATTTACGGATTGTATGTATTCACAGCCTAGAGCATTTTGTACCATATTTGTCTGTAGTCCAGCGCCCGTTACTTCGGATAATCCTTGCCATCCTGGCACTCCATCGCCGTTAGGATCTTCAGTTAATATTAATGGCGTTCCATTCCCTATAATACATCCCGCCTCTGGAGATAAAAGAGTGATGCCGTCAAGTATACATTCTTCACATAAAGTGACATCAGTAAATGTTTCATCTCCCAAAGGAGCTACAATTATTTGAAATGTATCAGGTTCATTGGCGTCACACTCATTGAATGCATAGACTATTATATCAAATGTTCCTGGATCCGAAAAAATAAAACTAACAGTATTGGTATCCGAAACAGGATGAACTCCTGATGGATATTCTGTAGTTGGTGGATCGATGGACCAACTAAAACCAATATCTAAATCTAGACTGTCTAATCTAAAAGCGACTTCTGCTCCTTGACATATCGTATCAATTTCAAGGTCAAAGTTATATTCATTAGTAATCGTAGTAATTTCTGGCACCTCAAATGCTTGCTGTGCGGAATTAACAGAAACTGTATAATCGCAAACTGAGCCACCACATCCATCTACAAATAGATAGTATACTTCGCCTGCAATGAATTCATTGCTCACAAGATTAACAGGATCTCCTGCAGTTGCCCAGCAATCCCAATAACACACTACGATATCCTCTTCGGTAAAACCGCAAGAACTATATATCCCTGTTTGTATTCCGATAAGATTATCATTAGGGTTTCCAGAAAACACCGAACCTGGCTGGCATCCAGAAGGAGTAATAGTAATATCAACTAAAGTATCACCAGCTATGAAAGCAAACCATGAAAGGTTATTCGGCACTCCAGAACTACCGCATAATGTTGCTGGCTGATCAGGTAATAATGTTGATGGCATAGTCGCCGAAAATCCATCCAAACATTCTAAAGAACATATTATTGGCGCTCCATCAGGGTGATCAGGATCACAATATAATCCAGCATCAAGAACAGGCTCTAAACATTGAGCCATACTTACAGCGGGAAGTATACAAATCAGAAGAGCTAGTATATGTACTAATGTATAAGAATGTATACATCTAGATATGTCATGTAAAAATATAATCTTGCTATTCGAAAATATATCCGAAGCAAGCCCACCAATAAATGTTTTATTGCAATTATTCAATGTAGTACATTTTGAGACGCAAAGCACATAATTTCATAAGTGGCAGATATTCAAATATTTACCCATTATGATTTACTATAACGTATTTTATACCTCAAAGATATAAATCATCTAGAATTTATTAGTAGAAGTTTACAATAAAACGCTTTACTTAATAAAATCAAAAAGTCTCACTTGCAATTTACAAGTGAGACTTTCGTAATAAAGTGATTTAAAACCACTCAATATTTTTGAATCAGAAATTACTGAATTATAACTTTTTTAGTTGTAACGCCTTTTTCTGATTTTATTTGTACTAAATACATACCAGCCTGAAGACTTGAAGTATCAAATGTTCTAGCAATTACTGATGGTTTAGCTATTGCATTCTGAGCGCTCACTACTCTACCATCCATATTAGTCAATAAGATCTGAACTGGAGTATGTACCTCAGCTGTCAATCCTACTGTAATGTAGTCAGAAGCTGGATTAGGAGAGATTCCAATATTGAACCCTTCTAATTCATCATCATTCAATCCTACTATTCCATCAGAATCGATTATGATCTGAACTGGTTCAGCGCACTGCTCACCTGAAGTATTACTAGATGAGATGCATGATGAAGCTTCATAAGAAACGAGGTCCATCATTTCAAAATCATCTAAGTACCATCCTCTTTCTGCCACATCTGGTCCAGTTTCGTCATCTGTTCCAAATCTAAATCTTACGATTATTTCTTGCCCTTTATAGTCTGTAAGATCAAGGTAAGAATCAATAAACTGATTATCCGTAGTTCCTGAAAACCCTTCTAATAAAGGTATTGCAAATGTAGAATAATCAACATTTGAATTATATCCATTTCTTATCCATTTGTCTTTTACATCTAAAAACACAACTCCTCCATCTGTAGATACTTGAACAAATCCAGCATCGAAACCAAATTGAGTATCATATCTATGGTAAAACCTTAAAGCTGGAGTATTTCCAACGACCTGAAGAGGTGGAATATTCAACCAATAATCAATTTCCTCTGTTACATCTGGTTGAGATGCCCACCAAGAAACTTCCCCAGAATTAGCAATTGGATATGTAAAGTTCCATATAGAACTACCTTCTATAGCATCAGTTATGTAATCATCATCATCTTCGTTCTCAAGATCATCAATGAATAATGTCTCAGATGCTATTCCTGCATCTGCAATGACATTATAAGTAAGTGAGATATTCTGATCAAAAGTCATATCGCCTACTGAAATTGATAAAACTCCATCAGCGTGAGTAGCTGGCATACTTGAAGACCCTTCAACGTATGTTAAGCCCGCTGGTATATTACTTGTAATAACAACATCAGTTTGTGTTTCAGGGATATGATTTTGAGCCGTCAATGTCACTTCTATCTCATCACCAGGAATAGCACTCTCTTCATTAACCTGTTGTATTTTCATAGTCTGTATAGCTTGTGGATAAGGTTCGAAATTTTCCGTTCCATCAGTAACTAAATCAGATCCCGTTCCATCATCAGCTAAATATCCAAAACCTCTTCTTGCAAAAGCTGTCCATAATAACTCAGCATTATCTCCATTATAAAACATAGTATCAGCTTGAAGTATAGCATCTCTTGCATCTAACAAACTAGGATTACAAGGTCCCATTTTCATTCCCTCTATAACTAATCTTGCCGCTTTATAATTTCCAGCGTTTTCATCTCCCCACGTAATATCTAAACCATCTCTATCAACAAATCCCCAATAGATATCCCAAAGAACTGTAGTCCATGTTTCCCCTACTGTGTAAATAGCAACTGTACCGTCACCATTATCAGCTAATTTTATATCATCATAAGTTCTTGGATTTACATCCATATCTGTAGAATAAGGAAATATTCTAATTCCCGCTCCATTTATACCTCTTGCATCAGCATAGTTTCCAATTCCTCTTCTGTCAGTACCTTGATCTCCTTCTTCAACAGTCATTATTAAAGAAAAGTAATCACTAATACCTTCTCCCGCTTGTTCGCCAGCACTTAAACAACCAGAAGCTCCAGGACCTCCAACCAATCTGTTAGAAATACCGTGACCGTACTCATGTGCTATGATACCATTATCTACAGAACCATCTAAATATGTAGGACCTGCAGCTGGCTGTTGCTGTATCGTAATAGTTACATCAATATCTGACAAAATAGAAGCTTTAATTCTATCACAATCAGGTTTACCCAATGAGATAGGAACAATAGTAACGTCATCAGCATTCTCTCCTCCGGCCATACCGAAAGAACCACTACCATCAGTACCACCACCACCGACTACATTACATATGATTACCGCTATTGCGCCAGCCTCTTGTGCATTATAAGCTTTAAGACTAAAATCACAGAGACCTCTATCTATCATAGCTATATTTCCACTTACTTCATCTACGTTAGATACTGGTCCACAAGTTGTAGTTCCTCCAGCTGGATCTCCATCTGTAGCAAGTACAATTTTACCAACTATAGGGGCATCTCCTTCTCCAGGTATATCAGCTCCAAAACCAGTATCCGCTGACGCATCGCCAACATCATTAATAAAACCTGCCAATTCTGCAGGAGACTCAACAGATAGTCTTCCACTCGGATTAGTCCATAAGAACATATTCATTTGGCCACTTGATCCATCGGGAGGAGTACTGAAATTTGCATTATCCAATGACGGTGTAGGCAATTCAAATCCAGCGGAAGAATTTGCTATTACATAATCTCCACCAAGACCTCCAACTCCGTTATTATTTTGTTGAAAGTTACCTGCTTGCTCATCAAAGCCAAGTCTTTCCGTAATATCGTGCATCATATTATTCATATAGAATAAATTAACAGTTGAAGCATCTTCATTATCATCAGCTTGACCAATAGGATCATGTACATAACTTGTAAAGTTAAGTGATTCTCCACCGTCTGGCTCATCCCCATCAGAAACATTATTATCATCCTTATCTAAGTATGCATGTACATTATTACCTCTTGTTATTGTATACTCAGGTCCATCCGCATAGTTAGTATCGTGCCATCCAAAAGGGGACGAATCCGTAAAACTAGGATCAGATACAGGCTCACTCATACCATGAATTGGTGATTCTGTAGGAAGCGTATAAACATTATATCCTGCAGGTGCAGTTGCTAATGCAACATTTGCTTCAACTAAAGTCGCCATTGCCTCTTTATTATCATGAGCATGATTACATCCTTTATGCTTACTGTATTGATCTTTATGGAATGTACAATATGTCGTAAAGTTGTGCTTAGCTATTACTTGACCAGTTGAAGCATCTACAAATGTATTGTAGTAATCAGCATCTTGTTTCTCATCTATTGCAAGATTCCAAGCTAATTTCAATTGATCACCATCTAATACATAAGTAAGTTTTACACTAATCTCATTGTTAGCAAAATCAGCAACGCCAAAATCATAAATATTCTTATCATTATCTGATCTTAGAAGTGTAGGCATATCTTTAGCTACTAATCCTAAGTGCGATACCGAAGATTTGATCGCGGCAACTGGAGTCAATGATGGTTTAGTACCATTCACTTTAGACTCTAGGCCTTGTATAAATCCATGTTTCACAACTGATATCTTTCCTTCTGGAGAGATGATTACAGGAGTAATTGCATTGTTAACGGGTATACCTTTATATGCTTGCACCATGTATATATATGTAACACCTGTTTTATTATTAGTGTACATATCACTTACCATGATATCTGCATAATCAGATTCGACTAATCCCCATTCTTGAGCATTCTGCTCTACAAATCTCAATCCTTTGTCAAGATTGGTTTGTGTTTGTGCCATCAGCATGGAAGAACCTGCTAAGATGAACATAAAAATAAATGTGTAGAGAAATTTCTTCATAGATTTAAGTATTGAGTTTTAAGATTGAGTTGCAATATACAATATTGAATAACATATCATAGAGCGCAAATATGTTTTACATGTGTTCTACAAGACGAATTGATATTCGTTTTGCGCATTTAGGTTATAAAGATCGCTTGGAGGACATTAGATTTTCCTGATTTCTCTAGATGTATTCAACTCATCCTCTTGTCTTCCTTGATAATGCCTTCAGCACGAATTCCATAGAATTGAGCGATTATGTTAGCTACCTAGCTCTTCGATGTATTATACCGATTACTATTGAAATTGCCGCATACATTCGTCTGCAACATTCAATATGTATCGGATTTACCAATATATTTATGCAGCAAATTGAAACACAATTGGTATTATAATTCGGATAACATACTCGCTTTACTTATAAATGAGAGATGTTACTATAGTGATGTTGAAAGATGGGAAGAAATCATAAGATGTACAGTGAATTACAATGAATTGAAATTGACATTGGAGGATCTGCCATAGCTTTAATGTCCATCTAAATGACTTTTACACATTAGAGCTAGGAGAAGGAATATTTCTCTACTTTAAGAATAACAAACAATGTTCATTGTTAGATTTACCAAGTGATTATAGCTTACTTATGTGCTATCGCCGATGTCCATGAAAACCCAATAATAAAAGGACGAGATTAAGTTAAACTAAACATACCAATTACAGAAAATTAAAGAAACATATATAAATATTCTAATATGAAACTGACCTTGTTATCTTTGAGCAATAAAGTATAATTTATGTTTTTAGAACCAAGTTTCAGAGGTCAGCGAAGTGGATGGATAGAAGTTATCTGTGGGTCTATGTTTTCTGGCAAGACGGAAGAGCTCATCAGAAGAGTGAAACGTGCTAGATTCGCCAATCAAAAGGTTCTAATTTTCAAGCCAAAAAAAGATATCCGATATGGTACAGATGTGGTTGTATCGCATGATGACAATTCATTTGAATCAATTCCTGTAGAATCGAGTCTAGAAATACTAGATAATATTGCCGACGCTAAGGTTATCGGAATTGATGAAGCCCAATTCTTTGATGCTGACTTGCCAGCAGTTTGCCAAAAGCTTGCCATAAGAGGCTCTAGAGTTATAATTGCAGGTCTTGACATGGACTTTAGAGGTGTTCCCTTTGGCCCAATTCCTAATTTGCTTGCAGTAGCAGAATATATAACTAAAGTACATGCTATCTGTCCTCACTGTGGAAACCTAGCTACACATAGTTATCGATTATCATCTGAAACTGAAACCGTAGTACTTGGAGAAAAAGACAAGTATGAACCTAGATGTAGAGTGTGCTATGAAATGGGAAACATATTGGATCTACAGGTGAGGTAGATAGCAAGATTTCGACTAAAATGTTCTGGTCTATTTATTTACATATGTTTGTTTAAATTACTATTCCATACAATCACAATATCAATTCAAAAATCAAAATATACGACAACTTCCTCCTCTTTAATTCTCCTCTTGAGGAGAACATAATCATTGCTCGGGCACAGATATTCCCATTGTATTAAAAATAGTCGGACACCGAACTTCAAAACCAATAAATAATACCATTTGAGTTTGATAATACCGTATAAGATTTAGAAATTATTCGAGGATAGTCAGGGCGAAAAACGCAGATGTAGCATTAGCTACAGCGAGTATTTCTAACGATGGATATCATCGAATAAAGCTAAATATATGCGGCGATTATGAACTCAATTGGTATAAATTAAACATAAAATCAAAAAAGCCCCTACCGATTACTCGATAGAGGCTACATATCATTTTAAAACCGTTTGTTGCTTATAGAGATATCATCTTCTTAGTAGCAACAGTACCATTGAATTCTAATTGGTAATACATAATGCCTTTCGCATTCATATTTGTATTATCAAGTGTTATTTCATTCATACCTTTCGTGTACTCACCTCTTGTATTGAAGATCACTTTTCCTGTGATATCGAATACATTTAATGTTACGTTACCAGTTTCTGGTAAGTTAAAAGGAATCGTAGTGAAACCATCGAAGGGGTTCGGTGTATTTTGGAACAACTCAAACTGTACCTCTACGTTTGTGTATTCTCCTCTTACATTAATTTCAACTCCGTCAATTTCTAGTGAAGATGTGTAAGCTTCAGCTGTAGTTATTGTTGAAGTGATATCGATTGCATCACTAAGTTCATTATTCGTATTTGCTCTCATTACTACTGTGAATAGAACCTCACCTTCTTCAGTTGACACTTCAGTTGATGTATTCCAAGAGATAGTCATAGCTTCTTCTTTATTGAATGTTGCTACATTATCATTCGCAATATTAAGTGCTCCAGCTTTCACTTCTACAAACTCCATTCCTGCAGCTTCCATTGTGAATTGGAATCCTACCATATCAGTGAAGTTATCAGCTGTTACTGGGATTGATACTAGATCACCCGCTGTGTAAGATACATTATCTACATTAAGAGATAGCGTATTGTTACTTCTTGTTGTAGAAGCGTTATCGCCAGTTACGTTATTAACAGCTGCACTGTTATTTACATCTCCTATCTTAACTCCTACGAAGTTCTTTCCACTTACGTTCTCGTTGTTGTAGTTTAATACCATAACCTTCTCATTGAATGGGAACGGATCAGTGATATCGTTGAATGTTTGATTTGCATCTACAAATCTCCATGACTGGTTGCTAGAGTATTCAGTATTGATACCTAAGATCAACTTTCTCAATTCTAGAAGGTCAGAAGAAGTTAACTTCTCATTTCCATTAATGTCACCAGCGATTACTTTGTATGGAGAATCAAGCTCCTGTAGTCCTAATATGTGTCTCTGTATAAGTACAAGATCAAGAGTTGATACACCATTTGCATGGTCTGTATTCTTCTCTGCTTTGATCTCGAAACTAGTTTCGATTTCAGGATTCACAAAGTTGTACTTTCCTCCAAATGGTGTCATGTAGAACTCTGAAGAGTAGTTTGTCATGTTAGTCTTAGTGACCTTCACTTCATTGATCAACTCATTATCAGTATTAGCAACTGAACCTGATATTTTTGCTCCTAAACATCCTCCATTATCTTGGATATTGATGGTTGTTGTACAGAAATCTTGATTACCTGATGCATCTGTTACCCAAATCTCAACTTGATTCATTCCTAACTGATCACAGTCGAAGAACATTTGAGTATTATTTACATTACTAGAGAATGAAATCTGAACAGCCCCAGGACAGTTATCAGTACTTCCTAAATCAAAGTCTGATGCCCAAATATCAATCTGACCTGCTGTAGGCATGATTACAGTTGTAATCTCTGATAGACAGTATGGAGTTGGTTTCTTCTTATCCACTACATTGATCAAGAACATACATTCTGTTTGATTTCCACACTGATCTTCTACTGTATAAGTAATTTTGTGTGTTCCTACATCTAATGTTCTACTTGCATCATTTGAACTTCCTACTGCATTGATAGATCCATCATTGTCTATATCAAGTGAGTATTCATATTCTAATTCTGATTCTGGAGTACAATCATCTGTCGCTCCTACTATGATTTCAGCATAACCATTACAGTCTTGTCCGAAAGCTTCAACTGTAATATCAGTACAAGTATTAAACGTTGGCTTAACAGAGTTACTTACTTTTATCACTTGTGTGTATTGATAGATTCCTCCGTCATTCGGATTGTTCTGATCGAATGTACACCAGTCTATTACTGTCCATGTTCTTAGTATCTTAAGACATACACCGTCTACAAATGTAAATTGCTGATCTTCATAAGTATCTGCAACTTGACTACACATGTCATCTGGGTAAGTAGGCTCTCCTGTATTTGAAGGATCAGTATCAACATCAGCACAACCGTTTAAAGTCTTATTTGATGGCCATCCGATCGATCCACCTGAGAAAGGTGATTCATCTTCAACTGTTATTCTTTGCGTACAAACTGCATCAAGACCACCAGCATCAGTAGCTGTAAATCTTCTAAGGAAAACACCCTCTCCACAATCACTTATTGATCCTGTAGTGTTTGTTGTTATTACTGGTTCTGCACAGTTATCTGTACCTGTTGCATGACCTGTGATATAATTTCCACTTGCATCAACAGCATATATATCGGCTCCACAACCAACAGTGATATTTGCAGGACAAGTAATTAGTGGTGCAATCTTATCTTGTACCGTTACTGTAACCATACATGTGTTTGAATTTCCGCTCGCATCTGTAACTCTTAGAGAGACCATGACTTCATTGCCGACATCCGCACAGCAAAATTCTGCGTATTCAGTCCATGCTGATGTAGAAGTACCACATCCTGGAGTCATTCTTCTTACATCGAATGTAACATCACTACAGTTATCATGAGATCCGTCATCAAAACTCTCAGCAAATATGTGTGCAAATCCATTGTTAGTCAAAGTAGCTACTGTAAACTCATCACAAACTGGTACCGGAGGTACATCATCTACAATAAGGATTTCAGTATAACAGAAACTTACATTTCCACAAGCATCAGCTATTGTATATCTTACCCATGTAGAATCTAAAGGTAGGTCAATCAATGTGTATGTTCCATCACCATTAGTTACAACATTATCATCAATATAGATACCATTTACAGGTGCTCCTCCAGTAAGAGGATCAGCTACTAAATAGTCAACTGTATAAGTTGTTGAACTACAATCATAGATAACTGTAGGTGCTATTGCATCCCATGTACCTAAACAATTGTATGGATCAGCTGTAGCAACATAAGTTTGATCTTGGAAACAAGATACGATTGGAACTTCGTTATCTACAACTTTTATAATTTGGAAATCTTCCTTTATATCAGCTGTACACCAATCAAGAACAGTCCATGTTCTCAATACTTTGAAACTAGACTCACAGATAGGTAATACCTGATCAGCAAACGTAGCATTCAACTCACAGTATGAGTTATTTGGGAAGATATTATATCCATCAGTAGTCGTTGGTGTTCCTGTTTCTGAAGGTTGTGGGTATCCGTCACCGTTTGCATCCCAAAATGGAAGATTATCACATTCTAGTGCTGGATCTTCAACGTCATCCTTACTATCAGGAAATACAATATCTACAAGCCCAATACGAGTGAAGTAGATGTTTTTTGTACAAAAAGCTGATTCGTTTCCTGAAGCATCAGTTGCTTGATAGATGATTGTTCTTACTGCACTAAAAGTATTAGTACAATCAAGATCAACAGTCTCATCACTTACAACTTCAACGGCAATCGTTCCATCACAGTTATCTGTGGCAACTGGATTAGCAAAATTGCTTGATTCGTAACAAGAAATTGTCATATCAGCTGGACAATCTATAACTGGTGGTAGTTTGTCTTCAATAGAAATACTTCCCCAACAGCTATTAGCTCCTAGTGATATTTTCACAGTTAATGTTTGACCTATGTAATCAGCACCTACGAAAGGTGAGTTAGGTATAGGTTGATTGTTAGATCCAAGTACTTGTACTGTATAGTCACAGGTACTTGCTCCTTGTCCTTCTAACACCATATCAGGTGTTACTTCAACCATACAGGTCGTGTTTAACGAAATCTGGACGCTGTTATTACATCCAAGTGGGCACTGAGCCGAGGCTGTGCCAAATGCCAGCAGCATGAGCGCGGCAGATAGAAAACTAGTCTTGATAAACTTACCAAAAGTAGTTCTTGTTTTTGTGGTAAAATTCTCCATTTCCATGAGATACATCGGTTTTAAAATTTTTTCTAAAAAATGATTCTGTCTAAATTATTTGTTCGATTATTAGAGAAGAGAATCAAGCGAAAGAGCTCGGGGGAACTCACATTTCAAACGATTTTATTTTACTTCATTATAAATACAACAGATACCTACGATCAAATCTTTATTGATTTCTAGTATACCTGATGACCTAAAATGATCATACTATTTTACAGTAGTGCATAAACTATACCAAATGATTTTCTAGGGCAAATTTAATAAGTGAAGCTGTGTTTCTAATTCCCAGCTTCCTCATCATATTTTTTCGATGAACTCCCACTGTCTGGTCACTTATGTATAATTTACCAGCAATATGCTTATTGCTTAAACCCTGAGTCAATAATTCTAAAATTTCTGACTCTCGCTTAGTTAGTTTCTGTTTTATTGTGAAATTGTCTTCATATTTTGATGACATTTTCTGTAACGTTCTACTTTTAGATGCTACTGGTGGAGAGGTTCTTATTCCATCTCCGATATACGTGTTTCCAGAGGAAACTTCTTCTAATGCATACACAAGTTCCGAAAAAGAACTCGACTTACTTACATAACCATCCGCACCTTTGACCATCGCTCCTTTTACCAATTTTACGTCAGTATATGAAGACAAGACTAATATGCGTAATTCAGGAAATATGCTTCTCACTTCTTCGATAATAAGTAATCCATCTTGATCCGGTATATTTAAATCCATTATCAAAATTTCAAAACTTATTTCTTGGATTGCTTTGTGTAGATCTTCAGAGCTGCAGACTCTTGAAACTACTTGATATTCTTTCGCTTGTATTTTAAAGTATGCTTCCATACCTTCTACAAACATTTTTTGACAATCCAATACCGCTATGCTAGTAGCCATTCCCCGCTAGTTTTGTGTAATAATCCGTTGTGTAAAGAATCCTCTATAAAGAGCATTCAAATAGGTAATATGCAAAATGAATGCCAAAGAATAAAAATAGCTCCAACAACAACACTAACACCTGATTATCAACATAATAAATAATACAAAAACAAGAACAACATTACACCAAAGTCTCTCCTATATAAAAATGGATCCCCCAATCAAATGAGAAATCCACATAAATAATAACTTCTTTCTTAGATAAAGCAATTCAAATCCACTGCACATTAAATGTTATTCATACACTTAAAACACCATGGAAGAATAGGACTAAAATAAATCCTACTTTTCTCCAAATCGATACCCTACCATAACTTCCATACTTCCCGTCGTATAATCATGAAGATCATTGGTCGTGAAATCATATGCCGCAGTAAAGCTAAAGTCTTCTAAAAACTTCATTTCAAAACTAAGGGCTAAAGACTCTCCAAGCCTCCAATGTATTCCAGGAGCGATCTTATCACTGAGCCATGCCTGTAATCCTAGTGTCAATTGTAATGGAACCGCTTGTTCATATTTTACAAGCATATCTGGTTCCCACTTGATCGTAGAATATTCATCGCCTATCAAAATAGAAAAATGGCCGTATATGTGTCTACTCTTTTCTATACTGCCCTCTCCTATCGACACTATAGTAGGAACAGAAAATCCGATTCTGAATTGCTCGTCATGGTACAAGAATCCCGCTCCTACACTAAATAGCGATAACTTCTCAGATCCATTATCAAAGATATCTCCAGGATTCATGACATCAAGACTGAGAAAATTAGATGCTATATAAGAATACCCTACCCTAATCCCACCACTTAAAAACCCATCTCCAACACGCATTCTATAAGCTGTATTGAATGAAAACTCGGTATTTGTATTGGAACCTATTCCCTCTTGGCCTATAGTTGCTCCCAATCCTAGTGCATTACTGAAAAAAGAATATTCAGCACCTCCTAACACTGTAGTTGGTGCTCCATTGACTCCGAGCCATTGATTCCGATATTGAAGGGTTGCAGACCCCTGATCTTTTCCATTACTTCCCGCATATGCAGGATTAAAGAACATACTATTAAAAGTATATTTAGTAAGGATGATTTCTTGCTGTGCATAGTTGTCTACCAAAACTCCAACTAGCAAAATTGTTATAAATACTATTTTTCTCATGTCTAATGATTTTTTCGAATAGCTGCAGAGCCAATCACTGATATCATCGGTCATTGACCCTACAGTTTATCCAAATGTTGGGGGATTAATTTCTAAGTTCGATGTACGTTTGTTTCATTCTGAGCTTATCATCTGTAAGTTCTGGAAACTCCAATACTAAGAAGTACGTACCATCAGGTAATTTCTCTCCAGAGAAACTCTGTCCAGTCCAATCGTTTTGATAGTTCAATTGTGCCCAAACTTCTTGTCCCCATCTGTTGAAGATCTTGATGTTTTTTATACAATTCGATCCACCCGTCACGACCAACTTATCATTCAACCCATCTCCGTTTGGTGTCATGGCGTTAAATATTGTCACTTCAGCAGCATTACATGGATCCGGGTTCATTGGACAATCTAACAACTCTACTTCTGTACACATCTCACCAGAAAAACAAATATCATCAGGATTGTCACCTTCGAAGATCGTAGCACATATCGTGTAGGAGCCGCCTGCATCGTATATATGTGTCCAAGACCCTATTACAGGAGTGATTACCTGTCCAGCTATATTACCATCACCCCAATCTGGTTCTGATTGACTAATCCAATGACAGCTATCCAACTGGGGCGCAGTGACTGTAACTGAACATCCATTCTGGCTTACCATCCATCCTAAATCAAGGAGATCATAAAATTCGTCTTCGTTATCACAGCATATTTTCTCAACCATACATTCTCGGAAAGATATATCATCAATCGCCCAATCATTGAATTGTAAAGGATCAATATCTCTTATCTCAATCGGCACTAATCCGGAGTTACTCCCAGAGAAATAGCTAAAAGTCAAAATCTGCCACTGTCCACCTTGTTTAGGAATATTCACTCCTATAAGCTGACTAACTCCATCAACATCAATTGTTAAAGATGGTGTACTGTTTACACTGCTGTTTACTAGATTGATTGCATATACACAGAATACATAATTTGTATTTGGATCTACTGGCACCATCGTTCGATATGCAATATTAGGATCAGGACCATTTAATATCAAGAAATTTCCTGATGCAGTGCCTGTTGTATGATCTACACCCGTCCACTGAGTGTTGTCAAGCGTGGTGCTATTCCTGATAGAATATTCACCTGTTGCCATTATTCCAGAAGTAGATTGCACATAATCAGATGTAAACCCTGTGTATCCTCCCTCAAAATCAGCGTTCATTACTAAATTCGGACCTTGGATAGTGCTATCAGGACACATCGTACACATATCACATTCTGGTACAACAAAGCATACTCGTTCAGGATTACTACAACAAAACTGCGGTTCATCTCCTGCACCCAGATCTTCTTGGTGCGCTACAAGATTAAAGCAAACAGTATCTCCAGTCAGTGCTATATAATCTACACAAATCCAATCCGTCGTGTCACCTACTGCTAATGGCGCCATACTTATCGGGTCTGGCGTGAGCGTATGCCCAGCACTTTCATTTACAAACGCTAGAGATCGGATCGTCCAACCTGGCACCGTATTATTCCTCACTCGGAAACAGTATGTATTCGTCTCACAATTAATACTATCAGCAACAACCTGCACACATGGATGAACTGGTGGATTATCATCACATTCGAGATCAAAAGTCTGTTGATCTTGATATTGATAGCATGTGTCACCATTCATATTATATCGTACTATATCAATGGTATAACTATAAGTACCACTAGCTGTGTATCCCATACATATCTGCGTATTATCTACGATTGGCTGAGCTGATCCTCCAGAGAATGTAACTGTCCCTACATCACAACTATCCAGATCGACAATAATACATCCTACACAATTCGACGTGTCGAAAGTAATATTACTCATATAATATGTATCCAGAACCGTCGGGTCTATTTCATCACAACATGGATCAGGATCTGGTATGCAGCCTTCAATTTCAAAATCTAAATCAAATGTTTTTTCAAAACATGGACCTCCAATTGAATTCAGTCTAATGATTTTCACAGAGAATGGATATGTACCACCTGATGTAAATAACCGACAAAGTGTCTGTCCGTCCGCTATGGATACAAATCCACTTCCGTCTCCTAAATCAACCTCCGCAATGTCACAGCTATCTAAATCTATCGTAACACACCCTTCACAATCTCCATTTGCTATCACAATATTTAAATCATAATAATCACAAATCGCTTGCTCATCTAGATCATCACAACAATCATCCACTGGGGGACAAATAATATCAAACGACTTTTGGAATGTCTCTTCAAAACATACTTCGCCCGCTGCATTAAGCCTTTCTATACGAATTGTGAATGTATATGTACCCGTTGCAAGATCATCTTGACAAATCGGCACTAAGTCCATCATTGGTATTTCACCACTTCCAAAATTCACATATGCAAGGTCACAACTATCGATATCTACTGTTACACACCCTTCACATTCATTATTAACCACTATGATATTGGCATTATAATAATCGATAACATCTTGCTCATCTAAATCATCACAACAGTCGTCTACGATAATCTCCTCGCACTCTCTGAATGAAACATCATCGATTGCCCAATCATTGTACTGAACTCCAGCGATGTCCGTTACGTCAATCACTGTGCTAACATTTGTTCCACTATTGTAATTTAGCGTAATTAATTGCCATCCATCTGGATTTTTAGGCAACCATCTTCCTGCCTCTACAACAGTACCATTGATCTTTACTTCTATTACTGGATCACTCGGAGTACTTGTACAAACCAAATTATCAACCCACATGCAGAACACATAGTCCGTATTTGGTTTTGTTATCACACTGGTACTGTATGCAACATTTGCAGAAGGTCCATTAATAACTAAAAAATCACCTAGTGGATCACCAGATGTATGATCTGTAGCTTTCCATTGGGTATTATCCAAATTTGTACTATTTCGAATAGAATACTCTGCAGTAGCCATAATACCAGATAACCTCTGATTATATCCACTCGCAAATCCTGAATAGCCTAAATTAAAGTCTCCATTACTTACTAAATTAGGTCCCGCTGTAGATCCATCAGGACATGTACCACAAACTTCCATTGGACAATCCGGAACAGAAAAACAGACATCCAACGTGTCTGTACAACATGTAGTCGGAGCCTGACCCACTGGCTTATTATGAGCACTGATCTTGAAACATGCATTGTCTCCTGGAGTGACTCCAAAGTAATTGACGCATATCCAGTCTGATGTCATACCAGAAGTAAGCGTTGGTATATTCATTCTACCATTCGGTGTAAGCCCTAATGTCCCAGAAGGATCATATAATTGTACACTATTGATATCAAATGCTGGCGAACTTGTATTTTTTATTTTGAAACAATATGTATTGCTTTCACAATGAATACTGTCACTTACAAACGTGTAGCATTTATCTGGAGTAGGAATAGTATCACATCCAATGTCAAATAAGAATTCACACTCTGCTATGCATGTATCTCCAAGACCTGGAACCAACCAACTTACTGCTACTTGGTGAGGATTAGTCGTATATCCAGTAGAGCAAAGAATGAAAGCATCCCTTACACCAACACTTACAAATCCAAACAACGGCTTCACCTCTGCGACTTGTGGTGTAATTTGATTGACTACATAGCCATTGAGCGCACTAATTTGAGAAACGGTAGCTGGTGCTGTCATCTCCACTCGTATTCCTTTGAAGTAATCTGAACAGAAATTATTATCTATTGTAAATAAAGTACAGCAGCTATCTTGATCCGTACTGAGTTGTGATATCGAAACATCTACATCATCACATGGATCTTCATCACAACATTCTGCTATCACTTCGCCGCATACTGTTCCACTCCAACAAGATGAATCTATCGATGTACCTTCTGATACTGGCAACGATATCTTGAATGTCCCATTGGTCGTGTACTTATGTGTCCAACAGTTATTTGGAGGATTAGATTGCAATACCGCTGGTAAGAGGAATGACCCATCACCCCAATCAGGTCCTAGATTTGGAAACCAATGACAAGTATCGAATTGATTTGCACATACTTGATACGTACAATCACCAAGGTTAGTGATCTGGAATCCCTGAGCAACATTATTCAAAAAATCATCTTCATTAGAACAACAGCTATCTATAGGACATGGCGGAATTTCTAAACAGATTGTATCTACACATTCCCAAGGTTCTTCCATTGGATCATTACCCGAAAGTAGCCCTTCAACTTTCACAATATCTCCGGCCGTTAGATTTCCTGCCACTGTAAAATTGATTGTGCCCATTCCGCCAGATGGAATATTCTGATTGTGTATAGAAGGAGTAATAGTGACTCCTGTTGGCACTATCGCATTAAGGTTAATCTGATTTGCTAAATACCCAGCAGGTGAGTTATTCATTATTTTTACACAATAATCAACTACTGTATTCGTACTTGCACCTATACAAATAGATGGATCATAAGTCGGATATGGAGTATTAACATCCCAAACTAACTGTACAGAAGAAACATCTGTCGTAAGGTCTATTCCAGCATCTAAACTGCAATTTTGTGGCCCAGGGAAAAATTGCCAACAATCCTGAATAAGCATCCCACTGCATTCATATATTTCATAGTGAGACCCATCGATAAATGTCTCTCTCCATACAAATACAGTTCTTCCATTATAAATTGCCTTTTGCATATAAGCCGTGCTAGGCGGATAATAAGTATACCCATTGATCTTTGCGACTAACCAAGCCTGACAGAATGGATCTCCATAACAATCCGGTGCGTCACATATGATATTCTTAGCTTCTATGTCTATTACTGTGAAGCAGTCAGATGAGGTAGTGTCACATTCAGGGATTACAAAACAGGTCTCTATTGTATCCGTACAACATTCCGTAGATGGCGTTCCTACCAGCTGATTGTGAGCGGACAATTTATAACATACACTATCCCCAACTATGACATTGCTGTATTGAACGCATATCCAGTCAGATGTCTGACAACTGGCAATCGGGGAATTTGGAATATTCATACGACCAGAAGGTGATAGCACCAGATTACCCGTAAGGTCGAATAAATGAACACTATAAAGATCAAATGCCGGAGCAGATGTATTTTTTATTTTAAAACAATAAGTATTGGATTCGCAATGAATGGAGTCTTGGATAAATTCATAACATGACTTAGGATCAATTTCACATTCTTCCAAAACAAAATCCTCTGGACAAACTTCTAAGCACCCTCCATTTCCATCATCTACTAACCAACTGATCGCCATCGTATAGTTAGAACTAGATGTATTACAGATACTGAATGGGAGTCCACTTCCTAATGGAATAAATGACCCAGCAATAGGTGAAATATCAGCATTGAAATTATCCAATTGATTGATCGCCCAGCCTGAATTAGCAATAACGGACGAGATACTTGCAGAGGACAGTGTTACTCTTATGCCTTTGAAATAGTCATTACAGTAATTATTATCAATAGAAACATCGTAACAACACAAACCTAAATTGGCATTCAGATTTGTTGAAATCGATAAATCATCACAACTTAAGTCATCCTGACAAGGATCACATTCAACTATATACTCTATACATGTGTCTCTAACCATACACGGCTCTCCAACTCCTATTTGGCCATCTTTCCATCTGGTCAACTTCATACATACATTATGGGACTTATTATCTGTCCATACTTGGCAATATTCATTTGAATTAACCACTGTCCATGGTTGATTATCAACTCTAATTTCTAAATAATCACAAGAGTCTAGAGTTTCGGCATCCCAGCATATCTCACAGAAGTCTTGATTAATCACAGGATTCAATAATTGATTGAAAACCTGATCAAACTCTTCATCATCAACATCACAACAATCCTCTACCGGTGGACATGTCGGTATAACTATACATAAAGTATCTCCTTCGAAACAACACCAATCCAAGCCAGATAAATGATCATGAAGTCTCATTACTATTTTCACAGTGTCCCCTGGATTAACATTACCACTCAAATTAAAATCTACTGTGGCAATTCCTCCTGCTGGAAGTCCTCCTGGCAAATTAATTGGATCAGGCCAGATAGTGATGCCCGAATTCAGGGACCTCACCAAAATTTGCGAAGCTGTATGCCCAGTAGGTGATAAGTTTTTAAAAGTCAAATAATAATCTATTGAACTTGGCAATGGTAACGGGGTGCAAGTACTAGGAGTAACTGGTGCAGGCATAGTTAAATCCCAGATAAGGGCTTTCCCTACAATATCTGAATTCAAGTCAATTCCTTGATCAGGGTTGCATGTTGTAGGAAAGAATCCATCTGCACATGCTTGAATAATATTACCTGCACAACCATATACAGTTTCTGAAGCATGCAAGTCCAAATTAGTACTTATTATATACACGGTCTGACCATTCCAAGTACCTGTCTCTATTTTATCTGGAATGGTAAAGGACGAACCAGCATTATTTGCTAACCACGTAGCTTTATCTAATAACCACTCATTACAGAAAGGTTCAACAAAGCAAGTATCACAAAGGCTGTTTTTTGCTGTTAAATCTATAACTCCTATACAGCTATCAACAACTGGAATACAATCAAATCTCAATGTATCCAAACAAGCAATACTGTCTTGCCCACTACCATCTTTTGTAATCCACCTTAACAATAATTCCTGAGGCTGTTCTCCTGCATCAATATCATCAAGGCAGAAATTCATCAAACTAGTATAATCACCCACCGGAATAGATCCTGATGTATGTTCCCATACTATTTTAGTGTTTGTTGATATCGGATTTGTCCAATCACTTGGAATACTCGATCCCGTAGAGTGTGATCCAATGACCACACCTGGTGTAATCATTTCTAATTCTAATTTTGTAAAATAATCTTCTTCACAACCTACTTTCACATCTACAGAATGGCAACAGCCAGCATCTTCTGTTTCACACGATTGTGTCTCATATTCAATAACTAGTTCTGGCCATAATGCAGAATTACTATTCTCTCCCGAAGCAAATACATAAAGTAAGTCTAATCCACAATTCCATGACTCCAAATTAAATCCAAAACTATTGGATGGATTTGCAAACATATCCTGAACCAAGGCGGTAACATCTATATCAAAATCTTGATAAGTACTTATTGGTAGAGGGATAACAACTTCATTTGTACTGGTATTTGTCGGTAATACAGGTCCCGATTCAGTCCACAAAGAAGTTATTCTCTTAACTTTAGCACATCCACTAGTGAGTGATGTTGTATTCACATGTCCTGTTGACAATGGATCGCCAAACAATTTAAGTTTTGCACTCTTAATTACTGCATCTGGACAAACATCATCAAATGGAAATTGCAAGTACGACTGGCTGAAACATCCGTCGGAAGCACCACCCCAAGCAGCACCAAGCGCCAGACTAGTATGATCTGACCATATTCCTCCTACTTGGCAACTACTATAATGTGCATCATCCATTGATGAACCAGGTTTTATACTTACCGTAGTAGAATCTGCTACTTGATAATCGGTAATTGTAACAAAAGAACTGTCACAAGGATTACAACATGGAAATAAAGTAACACAAGTTTTATCAGGTGTTGTACAGCACATTGCATCATTCCATATTGTAGTCTCAAAACAGAACATAGTAGGTACTGTTATCGGGATCTGAGGTACGATTTCCACTCTTACGGTCTGAGGTGGATCATTAGGGCCTAGGTCAGGTATAAGATTAGCTCCAATAGAAAATCCAGGTGTAAACGAAGTACCATCTGGTCTAAATAATATAGAGGAATCACATGAAGTAAAATTCGCTTTATAAGCAGAAAATGGTGGAATTGCACTGACATTACTGACTGTAACATCAAGATCATAATAACCATCTTGACACGTAGCTTCCGCTATTGATTCTGCACAAGGATCTACTTCAGGAGGGGGAATACAATTGAGCAAAAATGACTTATGACATTCTACTTCTTCCGAAATATTAAAAACTATTTCAAAGTACTGAGGAGTAGGACTTTCGTCTGACATACTCAAGCAGAAATCAATAATATTATTAAGTTGACCTACAGGGATAAGCCCACTGTTTTTACTAATGCTTATTTTTTTTCCTGATGGGTCTAAAGCAAAAGAGTAATCAGGATCATTTATCTGTAAAGTATTGAAGATAACATCTTTGGAAAATGAAACAATATCAACAGACTGCAGTGCCGTATCAATATCAATGTCTAGAGAATAACAACAACCATCTCCTCCGTTTGGATTCTGACCCAATGTATCAATTGCAAACAATAAAGAATCACATGGATTCTCTGGGCAAGATTTCCAACAAATATTATCATATCCATGCACTTCATCGGGATTGCCATTCAGGTCAAGCGGAAATCTTATTCCACTTACATTACTTATCAGAGCATTCCAATCGGCACATCCTGAACCAACGCTCATACGCCAAAATCCATCTGCATTACTCGGTAAAACTCCGCCAACACATGGTGTAAAATTCGCACAAAATGTCTGCCACGGATCGTTAGAACTCACATTATTATTCGTAATGAATGTAGCTAAAAGTGTAGGTGCATCCTCTGGACCTTGATATATCGCCATGTAAGTACGACCCGCTGTAGATTGACTAGCATCATCAATATACTTATAATCAAAACACATACAACAGTCGGTAAAATCCGTATAGTCTCCGCTAAAATCAACATTGTTATATATATATGTTCCGCCACTTACATCTTGTCCATCTAGGTATTCATCACCTGGGCCTTTGTTGGCCAAATTGACTGGCGTTCTAGTAACATTACTTCCATTAATATTATATCTAATCCAATTGGCACTAGATCCTGATTCATTATAATCTTCACAAGGGCCTTCGCAGTCTTGGCAAATAACTTCTAATATATATTGACATGTATCTGCACCGCATTCATTGGTAGCTATGTATTCGACTATAGCTCCTCCCGGCGCTAATATGATTGGTACATTTGGATCTACTAAATCACCCGTGAAATAACATTTAACTGTTGCAGAAGGATCACTTACAGTGTAATTCCCTAAGAAATATTCTCCAGTACAACCTCCATCAGGGGTAACTATTATTGTGGTATCATTCGGACAAAATATTTCAGGTGCCCCTACATTATTTTCAAGCGTAAAAGTCTTTGAATTAGTTTTAGTTGTCCCATCTGCACAAGTATATGTAACATCTATTGTCCATGGTCCTGCAGAAGGATAGTCGATACAGACAGTCGTATCTTCCACTGCAAATGATTCAAATCCATCATCATATAAAAAGGTAATTTCTTCTAATTCTCCACAAACCTCTGTATTGACGACCACTTTACCACATTCTTGTTCTTCGATTATGATGTCGACTTTACAAGCAATTGGTTCTGGGTTTTCGGTTATGCAGACGTTGTCAAATAGGATAGTTGAAGGAAAATCTAAAAATCCAGTATCATTGTTTAGTAAAATAAAATTATCAAAATTTGTTGTTGGAGTGTATATATTTTGCACTGTTACCCACCCTTCGGAAGCTAATACCAACCTGGATTGTCCAATCGACTCACAAGAACCAGAACATGAAAAATCAGATTGTAACAAGTTAGAGGCTTGCAGTGTTAGCATTGCTGATAGAGTATTGCCGCCTTCAACTTTCATACAGTATGAGATACAATATGTTTTTCCTTCTTCAAAAAGA
Organism: Herpochondria borealis; assembly: GCA_032274145.1. Classification (NCBI taxonomy): domain Eukaryota; phylum Rhodophyta; class Florideophyceae; order Ceramiales; family Ceramiaceae; genus Herpochondria; species Herpochondria borealis. The sequence goes on along the minus strand of JAVCKV010568771.1, from coordinate 48,728 downwards.
GAAACTGGAGGTATCCCATTATTTCTCAATCCAGCAGCATCACCACCATAGCCGAGTGTAACTCCATTAAGAGATAGGCCTTGGCTAGAATCTTCGCAACCATCTGCGACCACTTGAGGATCACCATACTCTGGATAGAAACCTGTTGGATTACTTTGAGGTAATGACCCTAGAGAATACCCTTCTACAGGCCAATTGGGTTCACCTTCACAACATATATAATCACAAGGCTCTTCTCCCTCACAGATAACATCAATGTAATATAAGCAACTAGTCTCATTTTCACATTCATCTATTATATTGCAGAATACTTGATGCGTACCACCAGAAAGTGAGACTGTCTGTCCAGCAGTAACTGGAATACTACTATCTAAAAAACAAACAACTGAAAATACTCCACTATCATCAAATGGCATTAAATCTGGTATTATATATTCAGCTGTACATTCTCCATCTATAGATATGCCAATGATTTGTTCTGTACTACCTTCATCACATGCTTCGAAAATTGGACCTTCATCAAAAAAGTCTACCGTTATTGATTGTTGAAAAACCTGAAGTGTGCCATCTTCGCATATTATTGCAATATCGATAATATATGTGCCAGCAAAAGGTAAACCAATTACTAGATTCTCAGTATTACTAGAGTTTGAAAATCCATTAGGACCTGAGATCTGCCATGAGTCAAATGTACCTCCACTAATATTCGGCATTAACTGGACTCCCCCACATTCGTCAATTTGTTGATATCCGAATTCAGCAAAACATTCATTTACAACTTCCTCAATACACCAATCATCGATCACAATAAACAAATCATCTTCTCCTGTACCATTGTTGGCCGTAATCGCAATCTCTGCCAAATCAAAATCTCCAGGAGAGACAAATGCTTGCGGCGGGTCCCAACTATCACACTGCCCTTGGATAAGCATGAGTGATTTGTTAACTACTTGAATTCCCCCCGCACCATTGACCAACGTAATGGTCATTGTCAGATCCGAATATGTCCCAGTCGAATTCTCGGTATATAATTTCTTACCCGATATATTATAAGTCACTCCGTTAAGAAATGTTGGAGATGGATTAATTCCTATTTGGGTTGTGTACCCTACTACATCGCCTACAGCACCATCTATTCCTGCTTTGATACTTAGACCTACTGAACCACCAGTAGTACAGTTTTCTTCAACAAACGTAGGCGTTCCCGCAATAGAATAATAGCCGCCAAACTGTGCTGCCATTTGCAAAGGTTCATCGACCGTCTCATCTTCCCACGTGGCTACACTTTCACAATTTTGAGCATTGTTATTTTCAATGGAGAAAAGAAAGAGACAAGCTAATAGTAATATTTTAAAGGTCTTCATAGATCTGGTTATTTGTTGTTCAAATATTATTTTGATAACAAATCTAAAGAAGACGAAGGGCGTATATTTACGTGATTGGAGGAACGGTAAAGTGCATAAGACTATTGGTAATAAGATGTATTTTTTATATAAACTATACTTAATCGTAAGTAATCTGAATTTAGAAACCTTGGCGCATATCCGTTACAGCACTTTGTTCAATAACTCTAGAGAGTAAAAACGTATCGAGTTTTTTATTGCAATTATCATAGGTGTACTTTTTATATTCAATGATGTATGTATCAACTGCGGGAAGTTCTTGCACATCATCCAAATTTACCTTTTGAGAGTTAATGTAAAGCTCTTCATATTCTGCGATTTCTTCATTCCCGCTCGATCCTAAGAATAACTCTCCTGATAATTTATCTCTTCGGATAATCCACTTCTGCAATATACATATATTGGATTGAGCTAAATGATTCAACTCAGTATATACATTTTCTATATCAAATTTATATTTTTCAAATTCATTCATATTGATTTTAGTATTCTCTAGCAATTTGTAATTATCTGTTCTATTTTTCATTCTTGCGATTTGCTCATAATGAAAAACAGCCGATTTCAATCTTTCAATATAGCTCTCACTTTTGCTCAAAGAAAAAGCTAACCGCCGTTCACTTTGATAATACTTACTGCAAGAACACAACAAGATCAAAACCGAGGCCATCAATATATATTTCATATCCCTTTATATTTTATGACTTTCGATTCTGAGGTTCGTGGCCCCGTTATTTTCACTTCAACATTGGGCATTTCGCCTTGAAAATGGTAGACTTCATCTTTTGATAAGACTCTGCCAGATTCTAAAAACTCAACTTGCTCAGTGTTCTTGTGATCATGGATAGGCCATATCGCGAGTTTAATACTATCACCTTCTAATCTTTCAAACTGATAAACGATTAATCTTAGATCATCATTATTATTTCTGTTTTTACAAATTACTAAACTATTCAAAATCATATTTAAAGCAGAAACGTTTGACTGATAAGGGTTAATTTCAATACCTAAACTATCGGCAATAGGTATTATTTGATTTCGTATATTATCACCGAATCCTTCATAGTCATCATACTTATGTGCTTGAAGACTATCTAATATTTGCAAGCACTTTTCAACTAATTTCTTCTCGCCATCTTTCTCTAGATTATCATATTTTATTGTAGTTCTGCGACTATAACTACCTTGGACTTCCTCCGCAACAAACTTACTATTGACATAGACTTTATGCTTCGTCTGTCCATTAATATAATATGAGGCGATGAGACAGCCCAATGATATTACTAAGTAAATTATATTCTTTTTGTTGACCACCCATTCAATTTCGAAATAAGAACTAAACCTTCTACATATCTTCTAATTCATTTTTAAACGTTGGTATAACTCCGTTTATTTTTCGATAAATATTACATCCAATTATTGATATACAATAGGTTATAGAATGATATACTATCAATTCCTCCTTTTTACATATCAAATAATAGCTCATCCTCTACGAATAATAGAATACCACTTCATCCCCGATGAAACACGCCCATATTTGTATCATAACAAAAGAGAAACATATGAAACGCCAAGGAGATAATTAAACATAAACCCTTGATTTTTTAACCAAAAAAACTTTTAACCATATGAAAACGATTATAAAAGATATCAATAGAAAGACAGATAACAGATTTATATATGCGATTGGAGTTTTTTGCTTATTGAGCATTTGCATGTCTCAATTTCCAGAAGCGCAACAAAAGCTGACAGTCGATAAGAATGAAATCATTATCGCTTCAAACATTTCAAATACAAATTCAAGCACATCACTTAATTATACAAAATAGAAATCTTTCAATTGATTGATTAACACTTACATTATTTCAAATTATAAAATCCAATATTATGACTTACCCAACAAAAATGCAAAATCAAAACACAGTTTCTAAAATGATTAAAAAAGCTGCCGCAAGCTTATTAATGCTCTTATTCTATACGCAGATGTGGGGAACAGGGCAGCCATTATTCTCAGAAGGGGCTCAATTATACGTAATGGCTAATTCCGGATTAACATTAAGAGCACAACCTAATTCTCAATCAGAATCCCTAGGCGTCCTAGAATTTGGATTTAGTGTCACTGTCCTTAATCAGCCAGATAGTGTGGATACATACGACAAAATAGAATGGGTAGAAGGTAACTGGGTCTTCGTAGAGCACGAAGGAGTGACTGGATACATGTTTGACGGATACTTATCTGATCTGCCATTGCCTTCATACGATTTTGAAAAGTGTCAATTAGATATGGATCTTATTTATCCATTAGAATCATGGACAGAAGTTAATCTAGGCTTAGATCATACTGATACATTAAATGCAGGTACACTAAGAAAATTGACTTCTTATTTCGAAGCAGGAGACAAAATGATCCAGACACACAAGAATGATGAATACAAAGTAGAGCTCTACTTAAAGGACATTAGAGTAATGGATGCTTATCATCTTCTCTTGAGTATGTTAGATGGAAAACAATCAATCGAAACATTCAAAGATATGTCTACATTCATAGAAGACAGAGATAACGAACTATATAAAATAACAGTAGATATAGATAATCCTATATGGATCAGGAAGCTAAAGAATGGAGATGTGAAAGTCACAGTCAAAACGCTAAACTACTTGTGTGGACTGTAAAAATAAGATTAGGCGATTTTAATAACTTTCAATTCGAAGTCCCGGAGAAGTATTTCTCTGGGACGGATTTTTTTGCTTAAATTCTCCGATGCTTGCGTCGGTGTCATAAAAAAAGATGTTTTGCATGAAAACGCCTTATTACAAAAAGTTAGTTAGATTTCACAATACTATCTATTATTACGAATTCCCTCCCACATACACTTGTGAAAACATAACATTCCCAAAACATGATTATTATGTCACAAATAGTGACTTGAAATATAATTATCAGTACTCAAATTGGCGATTTTTTAGCACTTTTAGAAATTGTTTAAAAAAAATCGTATTTATTTTCAGTAGATCCGAAATGAACAATAGATACATTAAACATTAAAAATCAACTACTTAAGATTTATTATCTAAAGTAATAGTTCATATCAGAAAATAAAAATACGAAGAAAATACATATTAGTTAAAAACGTAATATGTTTTGTACTATATTTGTGCCAACAACAACAAGTTAAAAAGAAACTAAAGAGTTTTTTAATTTTGAGATCCGTTTGAAAACTATATACGTGTCCACAAAAAAAATAAGAATAATTGTAATGAGAGGCCTTCCAAAAACCGATTTATTATGTTGTTCTACAGGGTATTATAATATTGTGACCTAATGTAGTTTTGCCCACAGAATACGTGTGTAGTTTTCTTTCTCAATTTTAAACACTTTCCTATTTATAGGAAGAGCTCTTTTTAGAAATAATTATAGCTACTGAGCTTTTAGCTCTGTAGCTATTTTCTATTTGGGACACTTCGTCCAAAGCTGAGATTAACTTTTCAACATCTTGCTCATGATAATGATTTGCTAAAATCCAGACTTTCTTTTCCAGCTCTAATTGCGCTAGAACTAATTCCTTTAGGTCTGTATTGTATTCTGTAGGAATGCTTTCGCCTACTTCCAATCCTTTGTAATTATTATCATATTGTGTATAGTAATCATAAGCCGGCACCGCATGTTGGGTGCATATAACCTTTCTATTACTCTCCTTATGAGCAGAAATATGAAGAATAGAAGATCTATTGTCTTCGTGTTCAAATGGAGCGAGTATATATTTGAAAGATTGTTTTTCGTAAAATCCAACCAATAAACCTAATGTTATAATTCCTAAAATAACTTTAGAAAAATAAGCTTTACCTGACAGGGCTTTTTGGTAAACATTCTCTACTCCTATCATCACTAACAAAATAGAAAGCGGTAGTGAAAATAACATCAATCGTTCTAAGATAGAATACTTGCCAAATAACGAAGCACCAAAAGCGCCCACGATCGGCAATACAATAAGAATAATCTCATATCTCTTTTGCTTTAAGGCAAACACTATAGCAATAATTAACGATAATAATACCGCTCCGATAGCTAATCCAGATTTACCAACTAGCATCCTAGCCTGACCTATTATCAATCCAAAATCATGGGATAACGAATCAGTATTTAGTATATTTCCCTGAAGAAAATAGATGTCATGGAAATTCTGCATGTGCCCACTCCCAATAGTTGGTTGTAGCATAATCAGATAATTAACTACAAAGCTTAAACCTATTAATCCTGTAGTAAACAAGACAGGCGTAATAGGTCTATCCTTATTTATCTGTACTAATCCTAGATAAATTATAGCCGAAATCAAAACAAAAATAGATGGCATTGAGAGCCAAATAACGATTGCTCCTCCAATAGATAATTTCCACCAATTCTGCTTATTGATTTCTACAATTTTCAATACAGTCCATATGATAAATAACACTGCAAATACATCAATCATGTACTGCTTATATTCTGTAGCATACCTAGCAACTAGCTGATGCGTACCAAACCAAAATAAGGCAATGATCGACATTGGACTATTCAGAAACTTCTTAGAAATATCAGCAAATATAAAGAGGGATGCTACTCCAGCCATCAAGGGAAGAAGACGAAGCGTATAATGTGTTATCCCAAAAACAGAAGTAAGCAACTTGCTTATCCATAAAAATAACAATGGAGCACTTTGTTCGTAGCTAAGTGGATTGATTAACGCTACTAATGAGCGTTCGCCAATATTTCTTGCTACGTTAAGACTATCAAGTAGTAATGATCTGTCCTGCACAAAGAGTACCACACAAAGTGCAATAGATATACCGAGCACGATACGTTCTATCCATTTATATCTTTGTTGGGATGACAATCTTCTAATCTACCTTAAGTATAAATGGAAGTCTTGCTTGCGGTGTTCTATCTAGAAGTAAGTTTTTCACTTCTTTATACTGTCTTACCATCTCCAAATCTGATTTGTCGATATTGATTCCTAGCGATGCTTGGACATTATTAGTTTCCGCTATTCCTTTCACAACTTGATCAAGGAATGTCTCCTTGATATTTGGATAATCTTTTGTTTTGTAGTCTTCGAGTCCAGCCATTTCACCGGCAAGCTTGATTGCATCATCGATACCACCAATCACATCTACCAGTCCAATATCCAATGCCTTCGTTCCTGTCCAAACTCTACCTTGAGCTACTTCGTGCACTTCGTCTCTAGTCATGCCTCTACCATCTGCTACCCTCTTTAAGAATTGCTCATAGATATCATTTGTTCCTTTCTGAAGAAGTTCTTTTTCAGCATCTGTCAGGTTTTTGGTCGTAGATAAACCTACCGCCATTGGGTGTGTTTTTACCTCATCGAAATTAACACCGAGCTTATCGTTCATCAGTTCTGTCAAGTTAGGAAACATCATGAATACACCGATAGATCCTGTAAGACAATTGGGTGCAGAAACAATAGTATCAGCTCCTGCAGCTATATAATATCCACCAGATGCCGCATAATCACCAAATGAAGCCACTACAGGTTTTCCCGCAGCTTTCACATTCTCGATTGCTCTCCATATGATGTCAGAAGTTATGCTACTTCCTCCTCCACTATTTACTCGAAGCACCATTGCTTTGATATTATCGTCGTTTTTGATCTTTTCTAAGATCTTCAAGTACTTTGCTTCACTTATAGAACCCTTTGTATCTGTACCGTATGAGATTGTTCCCTCAGCATACACAACTGCTATTTTATCTTTTGATGTTGATCCTTTTGGAAGCGTTACACCTGCACTATACTCTGTGAGCGATTTTAGCTTTATCTTTTTATCAGAGACTATATCCAAATCTCTACGGATTGTAGCTTCCACCTCATCCCAATATACCACTTTATCAACAAGACCAGAAGCCAATGAAGATTGAGCATCCCTACCTTTGTAATCTGTCATAATCTGATCTAGATCATCCGATGTCATATTTCTAGAAGCTGATACTAGATCCTTATATTGATCAACCATACTCGTTAAGAATTCTCTCGTCTGAATCTTATTGGGCTCACTCATCTCCGTTCTTCGGAATGGTTCAGTAGCACTCTTAAAGTTTCCTGCATAGAATACATTCATCTTAACACCTACCTTATCCATAGCGTTTTTGAAAAATGGTATCATTGTAGCGAATCCTTTTACATCTACCATCCCATTAGGATTAAGAAAAACTGAATCAGCGACTGATCCAAGAAAATATCCAGACTGACTGTAGAAGTCAGCATATGAATAAACGAATTTCTCTGATTCTTTGAATTTCACCAAGGCTTCTCTGATTGATGCGACAGTGGCTTGTCCAGCATTTACACCTCCTCCTTTAATCAATATTCCTTTCACTTTATCATCCGTAGCTGCATAATCTAATAAAGCTACTATACTATTCAACCCTAATTTATCAACTTGCTCGAAGCTCATTGCACTAGATTCTACATTGCCCGTTTTCTCAGGAACAAAAGAAGAGAAGTCCAACTCTAGAACTGTTTTCTTAGGAACGACAGGTTTATTCCCCGCCATACTCGTTAGAAAGCCCATAAAAACAAGACCAATAATCGCAATCGCTGCAAATACTCCTAAACACGATGCCGTAAAAAACTTAAAAAATTGATTCATAAATTCAGTATTAGATTCGTAAATATAACTCTATAAAAAACATTCAGTTCCATATAATAGACTAAGTATCATAATACATGGACAAATTGTCTATTAATATTAGAATTATAGTTGTTTTCATTCGCAAGATAACTCTATCTTAAGCTTCCGCTCGCCGCACTTTGGTTTATTTCTTTCTTGAAAAAGAAACGAACCAAAGAACTCAAGGCTTGTAGATTTTTTCACGCAAATTTTCCATTAAAATTGAACGCGCGTTTACTACGTAAGCCACTCTTATCTGAACCTCTTAAAATCACGGCGTTCAAACATGAAGAACTACTTAACGGATTTTAATAAATAATTTTCTAAAAATCTAAATGCCACTTTATTTCCTAACTACAATAAGTACCTATTCAATTATATTGCCAAGAAGAAGAAGAAGAAGAAGAAGAAGAAGAAGTGAATTTATTACAATGTGGACTTTGGATAAATAATATCTATTCAATAACTTCTTTATTTCTAAGAAGAAAGAAGACGATCAGAAAACTTATAAGCATCAAAACACCACCTAATAAAAATGGTGCGCCGGCAAATTGAACAACGGCTTTTTCGGAAGTAAAATAGAAAAATACTTGCGTCATCATAATCGGACCAATAATAGTGGAAAGACTGATCAAACTTGTAAGTCCTCCTTGTAATTCGCCTTGCTCTTTTGCTGAAACTTTACTGACCATAAAAGATTGAAGATTGGGCATTGCGATACCACCAAATGCATATGGAATCAAAAACAAGAACATCATCCAAGTCGTACTAGCAACAGAAAAAAGAAGCATTCCTGTTGTATATAGGGCAAATCCTATTATTATACTCTTACCTACTCCAAACTTATCCGCTGCCTTTTGAGCCAACATGGCCTGCACCACACCTACTAATGCACCAACTACAGCTAATGATGCACCGATCATTCCTTCGCTCCAGCCGAACTTATAAATTGTAAAATAGGTCCAGTTACTTTGTATCGCGTGTGATCCCAAATTAATAATAAAAAAAGCAAGCAATAAAAAACCGATGCCTTTATAGGTTCCTAACTTTTTTAGAGTGCTTATTGGATTCGCTTTTTTCCATTCGAACTTCCGTCTATTCTCAATGGGGAGCGATTCTGGCAATATGAAATATCCATATAGTAGATTTATAAATGTCAATCCAGCAGCCACATAGAATGGAACACGTAGACCGATCTCTCCTAACAATCCACCAAGAAGTGGACCTATGATAAATCCAACACCAAATGCTGCACCCATCATACCAAAATTCTTTGATCTATTCTCGTCCGTACTAATATCCGCTATGTAAGAATTTGCTGTGGAATAACTCGCACCAAAAAAACCTGCCAACAATCTACCTATCACCAACCACGCAAATGATGGTGCTAAGGCGAGTAAGATATAGTCAATCACAAATCCAAAAAGAGAAAGTAAAATGATTGGCCTACGGCCATACTGATCACTCAAATTACCCATAAATGGTGAAAACAAAAACTGAGTAATCGCAAAAGCAAAGAGAAGATACCCACCATATATAGCTGCTTCGTTCGCATTGATATCCATCATGCCTTCTAATAGACCTGGTAGAACCGGAATAATAATACCAAATCCAATAATATCTAATAGAACCGTTATGAAGATGAAATTGACAGCGGCTTTGCGAACTTTAGTCATACAGATTATTTTCAATCGCAAAACTAATTATAATAATAACAAAGAAGTGATTTAAGAACCTCTGTTAATAGAATTTGCTCCAGCTTGACAAACAAGATTATAAGCAAATAAAACAATCAAAAGAACTTAAACCACTTCAATCGTAAGCATCAAATCTTTATTTGATACTAACTCCCCCTTAACAATTAATAAACTATGATTTTTTGACCATTGGTAGGATAATTATTTCCGTTAATTTCCAGCCAATATATTCCTTTGGGAAATGATTGTAAATCCAATTGCTTTATATTAAATCCCTTATGGAAATATTCTTTTTGCGATAATACTTTAATGCCTTGATTGTTAAATATATTAAGACTTCCTTCAATCTCTGTTTCTGATTCGAAAGTTATTTTCGTAATTCCGCCAGTCGGGTTTGGATATACACCGCAACTAGCTTCTTCGTTAAATATAGTCTCTACATCTTGTAACTGAGTAAATTTCAGGTTAGACAGAGATAAAGATTTAGACGATCCATCAAGGTTCTTCTGAGTAAATGTTATCATTTTCATATCCTCGACAGTCAACGCAGTGTTTAGAATATTTCTAAAATATGCAAACGGTATTTCCACCTCATTTCCTCCATGTTCAAGTTCAATCGTATAATAGAATTGTTCGTCCCAATCTCCGATACTAGATTTAATTAACTTCACTTCTAGAAATCCTTCACCTTCGATATTTAGTTTCATTCCATTGTACTCACTTAAGTCAATAGAGCTTCCACTCGGTCTTAGATTTTTGTATACTGTCAAATAGTCGTTTGATTTATATTCTACAGATATATTCCTAGGTATTAAAAATTCATTTTGGTTGGTTTCTTCTTCGTTATGCAGGATTTCAATATTAGTAATATCTGTGTTTATACTTTCATAATCAAGCGCCCATGCTCCATCAGAGAAATAGACTACATCATAATTATCAGCACCTATCAATCCGACTTTCAGTTCTACATCAAATAGAGATCCTGAATTATTTTCTAATTGAAAAGTATTTACTCCAGGAGCTACTGTGATATGCTCTAAATAAGGCAATGGCGTATTGTCAATTTCTGTCCTAGTCGTCGATCCGACAAGGCTTACCAATTGATTTTCTTTAGTAGTATTATTGATTTTATATTCAATAGTATTGTCAATGTATCTTCCAGATTCGATAAAAACATCAGGTTTCATTGATTGCGTCGTAACATCATCTATATTTTCCATTTCTAGATTAATATTTGACAATATTTGCTTCACAATGTCTTTAGTTAAAAAGGGGGCAGAAGACCAGATTTGATAATTCAAAAATTTACCTACGGCTGGGTATTGGTCTACTGCCCACCTAGAAAACACCCTGTAGCTTTCTTGGTTTATAACTTCTATCGACATCGATATCGAATATTCTAAATTTCCATTTTCTCTTTCTAATGTGGTCAATAATAAATCATGACCTTCTACTGTCGTATTCTGAACATCTCTAATTTTAGTCCCTGCTAATCTTTCACATACAACTTTAGTATGGTCATATATACCATCATTCGTCATCGTAGAGAACACTGTTGCAAAAGGTTTATCATTTAAGAGGTAATCTGCTGACCAAACTTCCTCCGCTTTAGTAATCGATCTTAGATCAGTTGGTGAAGAGACTATCATCTCATCATTTTCCTTGATACTTGATGGTACATACAATTCTAATTCCGTTTTTGATCTAGTTGAGACACTGTTCTTTTCAATAATAGGGGCGCTATTTTTTGTTCTTTTGAAAGTCCTTTGTGCCACTTTACTTGACAGCCCTCTATTACTTTCTAATCCTCCATCACCTCCAGAGCTTTGTCCACCACCGTCATATGTTATCTGATTAAAATCAGTAGTATTAATTGCTGTATAGGGATTAGTAGTCACTAAAAATAAAGCATCATTAAAATCTTGATCACATGAACTAAAATCTCTTCTAATATCCTCAAATCCAAAGACGACTACTTGTTCGTTATTATCATATAAGTTTACATTATGTTTTTGTAGGTCACTATCCCCTTCTGGGTTCCAATATTGATTAGAATATAGCACCCAATTCCCATAGGTTACGTTTGATCCATTCCATCCGTTTGCTATAAGCACCCATCCGATTCCTGTATTTGCAGGATATTGACCGAGGTACATTTTATCACCTACTAATAGTCCACCACCGCTTCCAGCAGCAGAAACATTAGGAAATATTATCGTTATATCTTCATCAGATGGAGGGCTTAATGGTGGGTTGAATAGGTCATATGTATAGAATCCTAGTACATTCTTATATCCAGCTCCTTCACCAACGAATGTAACCCATACATCTGCTAATTCAGTTAGGAGTATATTCGTTTCTACACCCTCAGCAATATATTCCGGATTGTATTCTGGAACAGGATAACTCTCTGGCAGTGATGCATTGATATTATCAACAAGCGATATAGAAACTGAAGTGTTTACCATATCTATCGGCACTCCTTGACTATCGTAATCACTTAGGTAGTTATAGTTTTGTGAGAATAGACTCATCGATATTAAAAGCATTAATAAGACTTCTGCAATTGTAATATTTTTAATCATAATTTACTTTTATTATTTATTTATGATGCAAAGATGTAGTGAAAGACCCTAAAGAAATTAGGTTTTCGTTTTTCGGTAGGATATCTTCGTGTTTTGGCAATTAACTTTATCACAGTAATTTAGCGGTCGTGAAATTGCAATGACTTAGCTTTAGAGACCATAGGAAGTAAATAAGTCTATTGGCTACTTTTTGTTCCAATTCAAACCAGAATTGAAACTTGTGCCAATTCAAACCAGAATTGAAACTTGTCCCAATTCAAACCAGAATTGAAACTTGTCCCAATTCAAACCAGAATTGAAACTTGTGCCCTTAAATTTTTATTTTTAAAGGTGCTGGTGAACAAACTACATACATACACCAAAATGATTTTTGAATTATATCATTAGTTTTGAGAGAAAATAAAATTTTAAATTTATGAAAGGAATAGTATTTACTGAATTCTTAGAGATGGTAGAAAAGCAATTTGGCTATGAAATGGTCGATACGATTATTGAAGAATCGAAATTGCCGTCCAATGGAATCTATACATCTGTAGGTACATATCATCATAGTGAGATTGTTCAGTTGCTAGGTAATCTATCTACCAAATCAAAGATTGATGCACAAGTACTACTAAAGGCTTTTGGAGAATACTTATTCGATACATTCCTTAGTGCCTACCCTCAGTTCTTTAAAGCGGTAGATAATCCTTTTGATTTTTTAATTTCGATCGATAGTCATATTCATGTGGAGGTATTGAAACTGTACCCAGAAGCAACACTGCCAAAGTTCGATACAGAACGCCTTGAAGATGGTAGCTTGCAAATGATATACAAAAGCGAAAGAAAGATGGGCGCCCTTGCTGAGGGTCTTATTGAAAAATCTATCGCATACTACAAAACATCACATATCGTGGAAAAAGAAATGATAAGTGAAGACGGTTCGATTGTTAAATTCACAATAAAGCAATCCTAAAATGGATGAAATTTCACTGCTAAAGAAAAAACTCGAAAGAGAAAAACTTGCAAGAAAACAAGCAGAATCTACTCTTGAACATAAGGCTTTAGAATTATTTAAAGCCAACGAATCGCTGCGTGAACTAAATCAGAATCTCGAAAGTGAAATAACAATACGTACTCAATCACTAGCTGTAAGTGAGGAACAATACCGTACAGTTATAGAACAAGCAAGAGACATTATATATAGGATAGATGACGAAGGATACTTCCTTTTTATCAATAAAATTGGAATTAAGAAATTTGGCTACACAGAAGAAGAAATTGTTGGCCGCAGATACACCGAGTTCATCCCCAATGAAGACCTAGAGTCAGAGTTTATCTACTATACTAAAGTTAGAGACTCCGGCGTATCATCAGACTATCACGAATTCAGAATCGAATCTAAAGGCGGTGATAACTTTTGGGTAGGTCAAAATGTAAATAGAATAGTCGACTCTAACGGAGGAGTCTATTTCACTGTTGTTGCTAGAGATATTACACAAAGGAAAGCGACAGAAAAAGCACTTGGCAAAGCAAAAGTTGAACTACAAAAAAGTGAAATCAAGTACCGGAGTATTATAGAAAACATGGAGCTAGGTCTTCTTGAAGTTGACACAAATGGTATCATATTAAGAGTCTACGACATCTTCAATAAAATGCTGGGCTATGAAGGCGATGAACTTGTCGGAAAAGATGCGAAAAAAACGCTCTTACTAGAAAAGTATAATGAGACAATCGATATCGAAGACAATAAGAGATTACAAGGACAAACAGGCGTTTACGAAGTAAAACTAAGAAAAAAAGATAAATCTGAAATCTGGGTTATTATCAGTGGAGCTCCATTCTACGATGAAAAAGGAAATGTAATCGGATCCATAGGAGTACATTATGATATAACTGACAGAAAGGAACTCGAAAGTCAGCTAGAAATAGCCCGAAGAAAAGCGGTAAAGGCACAACAAGCTGAAAAAGCTTTCTTAGCTAATATGAGTCATGAAATAAGGACTCCTCTTAATGCAATCATAGGAATGAGTCACCTCTTGATGGATACGAGACTAGATGAAGAACAAACTGACTTTATCGATACGCTTAATAACTCAGCCTCTATATTAAAAACCCTCATCTCAGATATATTAGACATCTCTAAGATTGACGCAGGTTCTCTAGAAGTGCAAAATAGAGCGTTTGATTTAAGACTGCTTGGTAAAAAACTAGTCAAAACATTCAAAAAACAGGACCAAAATAATGGAGTTAAGTTTATATATTCATGTGCTTCAGATATCCCACCTTCGCTAAATTCTGATCCTCAGCTGCTCAATCAAGTCCTGATCAATCTGCTCGGTAATGCTCAAAAATTTACCAATTCTGGATCGATAGAATTAGTCATAAGCGTCATCTCTGAAACCGCTGATAAAATCACTATCGAGTTCCAAGTGAAAGATACGGGAATAGGTATATCGGAGCTAGAAGCAAATCAGATATTCCAAGAATTCAAACAAGCGAATAATGAAATCCGGACTAAATTTGGTGGTAGTGGATTAGGCCTGAGTATTTCTTATCAACTGGTAAAACTACTTGGAGGAAAACTATCTGTTTCATCTGTCCAAGGCGAAGGAAGTACGTTTAGCTTCGAGCTAGAAATGAAAGTATCAAACGAAGTTCCTAGAGTAGAGAATAAAATATCTCTTCTCAACAAGCTGAATACTGAAAAGAATACAATCCTCGTAGTAGAGGACAATGCCATGAATATTAAGTACATCACTTCTCTACTCAAAAAATGGAAGATCAAACATGATGTAGCTCTAAACGGGAAAGAAGCATATGATCTCTTCCTAGAAAACACATATGATCTCATCTTCATGGATCTCCAAATGCCTGTCATGGATGGATTTGAGGCGACTCAGCTTATAAGATCTTCTGATAGTAGTAATTCCCAACTACCAATAATAGCATTGACGGCATCCACATTTTTAAGTAAGAAAAGGCTCGCACTAAAAGCTGGAATGACTGATTTCTTATCCAAACCATTTACCCCAGACCAGCTCCATGAGATAATAGACAAGTATCTAAATACAAATGAAAACAAGACAGAATCAGATAATGAATTTACTTTTTCTGATAAGCTTGATGCAGAGTACCTAAGACAAGCATATGGTAATGATGCAGAATATGCGCTTGATATGTTCGAAACATACCTTGACATTATAGAAGATGACTTGTTACTGATCAAAGACAGCATAAGTACAGATGATCGAGAAGCGCTGAGCAAACAATTACATAGAATAAAACCTACATTTACCATGGTAGGAATTAGCGAAATCACTACAACTATAGAAGCAGTCGAACCAATCCTAGAATCACTGGATAAACCAAAATTAGAACAATGGTTTGAGGAATTTGACACACTTACAAGATCAAAGACACCTCTAATATTAGAAGAAATAAAAAGACTAAACCAATGGCAGAAAAATTAAAATGTATCATCGTAGAAGATGAGATAATGGCTAGAAAGTCACTTACTAAACTTTGTGAGAAATCAGACCGATTACAATTGATCGGTGTTTATGAAAATGCCGAAGAAGTATTAGCATCTAAAATTACAGAAGACTTAGATCTCATGCTATTGGATATAGAGATGCCTGGGAAGTCTGGTCTTGAGTTATTAGAAGAGTTATCTATTATACCCCAAGTAATATTTACAACTGGGAATAAGGAGTATGCTTACGATGCCTACGAGTATGACATCACCGATTTCCTAAAAAAACCGATTACCCAAGCACGATTTTTTAAAGGAATCGAAAAAGCGATATTCAGGCAAGATCAATTAGATGCCATCGCTACTGCGAGTGCAAGAAATGAGATCTATATAAGGACAGAAGGAAGGCACGTCAGAGTATCCTATGATTCTATTTTATATTTTGAAAATGTAGGTGATTATGTAAAAGTGATCACAGAAAATGGCAATCATGTCATCCACGGAAGCATGAAGTCAATAGATAGTCGTATCCAGCATCCAAGATTTATGAAGGTGCACCGATCTTACATCGTCAATCTTGATAAGATATTAGATATAGAAGATAATACACTCGTCATAGAGAAGTCAGTAATACCTATTAGTCGAGCGCATAAGCCAGTATTGATGAAGAGTATTAATATATTGTAGTGATATTAATATACTTTATCAGAGTTGTACTCTTTTTAATATAACTTAAATTGATGTTGTATTTCCTGTTTTGAATTTGAGTTTAATAAGCTCAAAAAGGCAACTTCTTACCATAACAAATTGCAATGTAAAAGTCTATTTCATTTTATATATTGTTGTTCTATTTTCTCCCATTTTCTCCCATAATCCACCCTCGATTCCTTTCTTAAGATCCCTAGTAGCCGTAGCTGATGATATGTTTTTGAAAATTGACATATAATCTTTTCTAACAAAAGTTTCTTGGTCAAAGTGTGATTTAAAATACCGCTGTCTCTCACTATCTGATAAGTTTACTCTTTGCTCTTCTAATAATTTAACTAGACTCCCTTTTATTTTTCCCATCATGTACTCTACAAAATCTGTACAAACTCCTTTTTTATCAGATATAGCTAAGGCTTCATAATATTCTTTTTGTTGTAGTTTAATTTCATGCTCTATAGGCAGATATTCAAAAACTGGATTTTCTTGCATTAATATTACAGTTTGCCATAGTCTGCCCATCCTTCCATTTCCATCCATAAAAGGATGAATAAATTCCATTTCGTAATGAAAAACACAACTTTTTAGAATGAAGTTATCCTCACTTTCATTCAAATACTTAAACAGGTCAGTCATTAAATTATCCACATTCCAAGCTGGAGGAGCTAAATGAGCAATTTGTTCTCCATTAAAAATGCCAACTCCCCTTGTTCTAAGGTTACCCGCATCTGCCACTAACCCTTTCATAAGTGTTAGATGAGCTTTCAGATATGATTTTTTTTCATTGTAGCTAAAGTCTTGTATTTGCTCATAGACTTCAATTGCATTCTGTACCTCCAAAATTTCCTTTGAAGGACCTAACACTTTTCTATTCTCTATGATTGCTGTCACTTGTTCTACTGAGAGTGTATTTCCTTCTATCCACAATGAAGAGTGAATTGATTTTATTCGATTTGCTTTTCTTAATTTGGCTGTAGGCTTTCTTAAGTATGTTGAGTCAACAACACCCAATAATTTACCTATTTCTGATGCCAGATTAATAATCTTACTTGTTCCTTCGTAGTACTTATGCTTCATGATGCCATCATATGATGGCATCAATATAAGGATTAAATTATAGTCAAACATTGTTCTTTGACAAAAATATAGGATTAGTTATAAGGAGACCTGCCAGATTCAAGATGATTAATAACCTTTTCAACAGTTGTCATTAGAGAATACCAATATCCCACACCATTATAATGTTTGAACATTTTAGCGTGCTTCCTGACACTACCTGACTGATTATCTTCAACAATTAATAATAGTCTCATCCAAACTCTATAAATAGAATAAAACCACTGAAACAATCCCTATCCACGATTCCCTACCATAACACGAAGGATTCATACCGAAAAACGAAAACCAACACAAATAACTTTCTTCCCCCCCCATCTTGCAGTCAAATAGACAAAGCATGAACATCTTAATAGCAGAAGACAATCCATTAATACTTAAGTCACTAGCGTATACATTTTCGCATACAAGTTTTGATGTACACTGTGCTATTGATGGATTACAAGCGAAAGAAATATATGACAAAGTAAAACCGTCATTTGTTATTTCTGACATTATGATGCCTTTCTTAACAGGTCTCGAATTGATAGAGCATATCAGAGAGTCTGAAGTAGACTACACTAAAATTATAGTGCTCTCTTCAATGAGAATGGAAGACACAATATCTCATGCTTTTGATATGGGTGTGGATGACTTCGTAACGAAGCCTTTCGCATCTTCAGAGCTAATAGCTCGAGTAAAAAGACTCTTAAAATACACTATATAATTCATTCATTACTCACCCAGTAAAAATTTAAAATTATGTGCGGCATCATGGCTTACATCGGCAAAAAACAAGCTTACCCTATCCTATTAAACGGACTTAAAAAATTAGAATACAGAGGATATGACTCTTCTGGAGTAGCAATCATGAACGGTAGCTTAAGTCTACTAAAAAAAGAAGGAAAAGTTGAAGCTTTAGAAAACTTCGCTGAAACAAGAAAAACAGAAGGAAATATCGGAATTGGTCACACTAGATGGGCTACACATGGAGTACCGTCAGACATAAATGCGCATCCGCACCAATCTCAGTCTGAGAGATTAACAATCGTTCACAATGGTATCATAGAAAACCATGAGCCATTAAGAGAGATGCTTATAAAGCATGGTTACGAATTCCAAAGTAGCACAGATACTGAAGTACTTGTACAACTTATAGAATGGTACCAGAAAAGATACAAACTAACTACTTTGACAGCATTTTCAAGAGCGCTGCAGGATGTAGAAGGAAGTTTTGCAGTAGTCTTATTTGATGTATACGATCCTACGAGATTATTCGCAGCGAGAAGACAGAGTCCTATGGTACTTGGAATAGGAGAAAAGGAATGTATGATTTCTTCTGACGCCATGCCCCTATCTCCACATGTAAGTCAAGTAGTATATGTAGAAGATGACGTAATCATTGCAACTGACGACACAGGAAAATATAACTTTTTTGATTTAGATCTCAACCAAATAGATCAGCCAATAAGTGACATTTCAAATGCATCAATCGAATACGATAAAGGAAATTTTGAATCGTTCATGTTAAAAGAAGTACATGACCAAAGCGAGGCTGCCCACAGATTAATAACTTCAGGAATAGATATCAATATTGGCAAAAACATCGATAGAATCATAATCACAGCATGTGGTACATCATGGCACAGTGGTCTTATCGCTGAGTATATGATAGAGAAATTTGCAAGGATCAGCGTAGAAGTAGAGTACGCTTCAGAATTCAGATACCGTGATCCAGTTTTAACTTCTAGAGACTTAGTAATAGGAATCTCACAATCAGGCGAAACAGCAGATACGATTGCAGCACTAGAAATGGCAAAGAATGCAGGTTGTAAAACTATGGCCATCGTAAATACAGCAAATAGTACAATAGCAAGACTTGTAGACCAGGTATCACTCTTGAATGCTGGACCAGAAATAGGTGTTGCATCTACAAAAGCGTTTACAAATCAATTGGTTACTTTCTGTCTTTTGATCATCAAATTACTAGAAGATTCTAACTTAGAATTAGCGGATGACTTAAGAAACGAACTACAAAAACTACCTTCTCTAATTACGAGAACGCTTAAAGCAAATGAGAACATAGTCGATATAGCTGAATATATCAGTCAATTCAAAAGTGCAATATTCTTAGGAAGAGGAACAATGTATCCTATCGCTCTAGAAGGCGCGCTGAAACTAAAAGAGATATCATACATCCATGCAGAAGGTTACCCAGCGGGAGAAATGAAGCACGGACCGATTGCTTTAGTAGATAACCAGATGCCTATCATAGGAATATGTAATGATGATAAGCACCTAAGTAAGACACTAAGCAACATTCAAGAAATGAAAGCTAGAAATGGCATCATAATAATACTTAAAAGTGAAGGTGTACATATTCCTGCAGGACTTGCGGATTACGTCATCGAAACTCCGAAATGCCATGAATTTATGGCTCCTATCATCCAGAACATTCCGTTACAGTTATTAGCTTACCATACTGCGACAACACTTGAACTTGATGTAGATAAGCCAAGAAACCTTGCTAAATCTGTAACAGTTGAATAACGAAATTACTTCTATTCATATAAGTAACTCTAATTCCGCTGATTCTTTCGACTCAGGTAGATAGCTCAAAACAATCATATTCAAATAATAAAACCACTGCATTACCCCTTTCCATTAAACACTACCAAAACAGGAAGGATTCGTACCGAAAAACGAAAACCAACACAAATAACTTTCTTTTGCCCCCATCTTGCAGTCAAATAGACAAAGCATGAGCATCTTAATAGCAGAAGACAATCCATTAATACTTAAGTCACTAGCGTATACATTTTCGCATACAAGCCTTGATGTACACTGTGCTATTGATGGATTGCAAGCGAAAGAAATATATGACAGAGTAAAACCGTCATTTGTTATTTCTGACCTTATGATGCCTTTCTTAACAGGTCTCGAATTGATAGAGCATATCAGAGAATCTGAAGTAGATTACACTAAAATAATAGTGCTCTCTTCAATGAGAATGGAAGATACAATATCTCATGCTTTTGATATGGGTGTAGATGACTTCGTAACGAAGCCCTTCGCATCATCAGAGCTCATAGCTCGAGTAAAAAGACTTTTAAAATATAACGTTATCGAAAATCTTGCTAAATCTGTAACAGTAGCATAATGAAAATACTTCTATTCATATCATTAACTCTTATTCCTATGATACTTTCGGCTCAAGCCGACAGCTCATGGCAATCAACTGTTACACTTAGTTACGAGAATGGACTTGTTCCACAAAACGAAGCAAAGTATACAGTAAAAACAGCCGAAGCGTCATTCAAGAAAATGTCTTTAACATTGGTGCCAAGAGTTTCTCAAAAGTCGATTCATAGTCTATCCGGTGTACAGTTTGGAACAGCAGCTTATAAAGAGTTTAAGTGGGGATACATCGATGGTACGATGTTATATAGTAATAGTACTATCTACCCCACCCTTACTCTAAAAGGGAATGGACATTTGAATCTAATTAAAGGTCTATCTGCGACATTAGGCATTCAGAATTATCAATACGCTAATGGAAATAAGAGGTCAGTCATTTCACTAGGTCCGACATATTATTTGGGATCTTGGATGGGTTCCTATATGATTGATAGAAATGGAAATAATAACTATTCTCAAAAGTTAATCACACGAAGATATCTAGCAACTGCAAGTGATTATATTCAATTAGGTCTATATTATGGATCTTTTGAGGATACTAACTTGTTAGGTGCTCCAAATGACGTAATCTCGAGCACTTTCCAATTTGCTTTTCACAAAACAATTTGGAAACAAGTCCAACTACAGTTCTCTTTCAGTTCAGTAGGTTTCAATTCCGACGATAATACGTCAAGATTTACTAACTTTATGTTTGGTATAAAGAAGACTTTTTAAATGATAATTCTACAATCAACATATAAAGACAATGTATCACAGCTTCTTGCCAACAAGGAACATGTAACGGATGATTTAGCTAGCGAATTCTTTTTATCTCTGATTTTGAATGTAAGTTTTGGGTTTGCGTTTCTTGCGTTTTCAATGACCTTATATATGGTCTTGAGAAGAAGAAATATGATTCGGAATAAGATTACTGATTCAAAACTAAAAGAAAAGTATCAAGAGTTTTTAAGCAATTTCTTCACTTTGCCCAATGACGATTCGTTTATAGGAATTGCTAAAAATCAAAAATTTCCGACCCGCCTAGACCCTATAGATATATCTCATAAACACCGCCGAAATATTTTGGCAAATGAAATATTCCAGTTCAAGCAACAGTTAACTGGACAACAAGCTGGTCAATTGTCAAATTATTTTTTTGGATTAGGTCTTCAAAAAGAAGCACTAGATCTTATTCGAAGTAAATCTTGGACCGATAATGTAAGAGGCATGCAGTTCGTCAATGAATTTCATATTCAAGAAGGGTTAGAACTCATCAATTCGTTGATTAATCATAAAAATAGAGAGATTGCGATTCATGCGCTTGTTGTAAGAATTTCGCTAGACAATAACATCTCATCTTTGATAGAAATCAAGAGAAAAATGGATTCATGGGAATGGCACAAAATAGTATACGAATTAGAAAGATTAAAACTACAGAACGTAGATTTTAAGTTCCTAATAGAAGCAAATATTCAAGATCCAGAATTAATTAAAATCGCGGACCAAAGACTAAATCCCGCTCTTACCTATAAAAGTAAAGTCACATTTTGATCAATACAGTTTTAAATTTCATAGTACAGTTTTTTGAGTATGGAGTATTCTTTTACTGTATGTTTATTCTATCTTCTTATCTTGTAATTAGTCTCATTTCTACTTTTTCGGTAAAGAATTATATGAGACGAAGATCTATTCTAGATCATAATACACTCGTCTCTTCACCGTATCAACCGAGTATTAGTATAATCGCTCCTGCCTATAATGAATCTGTAACCATTGTAGATAATATAAGATCATTACTTTCCCTCCATTATACCAATATGACTATCATTATTGTGAATGATGGAAGCAAGGACGAAACACTCCAAATGGCTATAGACAACTATGATCTCTATCTTACAGATCAGGAATACGATATGCAGATTAAATCTAAAGATGTCCGAGGTATCTATAGGTCTAGGAAAAAAGCATTTTCAAAACTAATCGTCGTTGATAAGCATAATGGTGGTAAAGCGGATGCTATAAACGTTGGTATCAATGTAACAGAAACAGAATATTTTGCCTGTATAGATGTAGACTGTATTATAGATCAGGACGCATTCCTACGATTAGTAGAGCCTATAATGAAAGGCGGCGAGAAAAAAGTAGGTGCCGTCGGTGGAATCGTTTGGTTGACGAATGATGCAGATATAAAGAGTGGAAAAGTCATGAAACTTAGAGCTCCAAAATCATACATTGGTAAAATCCAAGTTGTAGAATATTTTAGAGCCTTTCTATTAGGAAGACCAGCTTGGGCTGCAAAAAATGGAATGTTATTGATTTCTGGAGCATTCGGTGTATTTGACCGTGAAACAGTACTCAAAGTAGGAGGTTACAATCATAACACAGTAGGAGAAGACATGGAACTCATCATGAGGATGCATGCCTATTATAGGTTAAACGACATGCCATATGAAATCGCATATATACCTGATCCACTTTGTTGGACAGAGGCACCTTCGGACTATGATGTATTAGGCAGACAGAGGAATCGTTGGACAAGAGGAACTATCGAATGTCTGAAATTCCATAAGTCCATGTTCATGAATAAGAAATTTGGTATCCTTGGGTATATTAGTTACCCATATTGGTTGGTTGCAGAGTGGTTTGCTCCATATGCAGAAGCAGGAGGGTTGCTTTTCTTTTTTATAATTGCTGTTCTAGGATTAGCCAATTGGCCGTTTTTCTTTGCATTGCTATTTCTTGTATACACGTTCGCTATTTTCATTAGTATATACTCTATCCTTATCCAAGAACTGACTTATCATAAGTATGAATCGGTATCTGACATTCTTAACTTGGTGATTACAGCTATGCTTGAGCCTTTCCTCTATCACCCAAAGACAGTCGTATGGAGTATCAAAGGAAATATTGATCATTTCACTGGTAATAACAAAGGGTGGGGAGAAATGACTCGAAAGGGATTTAAAAAAGAGGGTGCTTAAGTTATGCTGCATCAAATTCTATGCAATACATTTTTTAAAAGTACTTTCCAACTGCGATATCAATATCAAAATTTGTTCGAATTTTATTTTCAGGTATTTTAAAAGTATGAACTCTCATTCTATAAGAAAATCCAATATCAAAATAATAATTTGATAAAACAGTTTTTTGATATCCTAACCCCAAATCAATATTCAAATTTGAACCAGAGGTGCTTTTCAGAACGAAGTCTCCAGAACCAGGTGTCTCTTCATAGTAATTAAAACCAGTCGCAGTATATGCGATTCCCGTTTTATAATGCAGTCCAGAAAGATTATTTCCAGATCGTCCACTTTGGATTTTCCTTTTCAATCTATTATAATACCGTACCCCAATACTGTAATTCGCTCTCCAAAACTCCAAACCGCCTGAAGTAAGAGTCGCTGCCACTTCTAAATCTTGATTAATAGAAAATGCCGAAGATCCTATTTTTCTCTCATAACTAATATTGGGAGAAGCATCTAGCTGTACAACTTTTTTGCCTTCTGATTCTAGTGTTTCACCATATGTAAAACGCAACAATGATCTATAATTTATCTTAAACATTGATTTCATATCCAGATTACACCTAAAAATTGGACATTTGGTTTCGTCTTTGACAGAGTACTTCTTTCCAAATGCAAATCCTGCATTAAAAAAGGAAGAAATACTAACACTAGATAAATCTCTATCAAAATCAATTGTTCCTTTTCCTACAAAATCATTTCTTGAATAGCTTAACCTAACACCATAATCCAAATAACCATAATTGAGAAATCTCTTTTGGGTTCCTAGCATCGCATAGATTTTTCTTCGATCGACAGATATCCCATCAGATCCAAAGTCTAATGGCAACAAAAAGCCATATCCAATTCCATAATAATCACTAGATAGGTTATTGGCTTGCTTCCCACTCTTTATGAGTTTTGGTAATTTCCAGTAATTCCTTAATTCTATATCCCCTCCTAGATTAAATGATACACCGTCAATAGCACGGAGTTCAGTGAAAATAAAACCCGCTTGAAATTCAAAATTCAATGAAAAGCCTTTGGTTAATTTCCTCTCATATGCCAATGGACTCATTTTAAATAAACCCTTCGTCTCCTTATCTATCATAAATGCCTCTTGTTCTGGCGTAAGATAAAGTACTGAATCCTTAGCAAGAATTTCAGAATTCATTTGTGCTTTTGATGTTGATACCACTATAAAGCAGCAAAGTATAAGCAATAGATTTTTCATAGTAGTTACAGATTTAGTAATAGTTTGTTTTCCAATTTAAAAATGGCTTAAGTTGATGATTTATCACCTTTCCTTTGGGTTTCATATATATAGTGGATTCAAAAACCAAAAAGGTTGGAAACCTAGTAAAAAATAATTCAATTATTATTTAGACTTTTTTCATTTTTACATTTTCGACATAAGCATATGATAGTAAAATACTTTCCTAAATATAATATAAACACATACTATCAAACGCTATAATCTTACTTTGACAAATCACTCCACCGCAAAATAAAGACTTCAATTCCCCTTCTATTTCATATTACATATTGAATATCATGCCTCAAGGGCATACCCTCTATTTTTAACCTTTTAAATATTAGACGTCATATTCTAAAATTATAGTTTTCAATTTCCTATTATTGTTGACTCTAGCTACTATTTCAAAATCTTAGGTGCACCTCCGGCTGTACTTACAACAATTAATATGAAAGATCAATCAATTGATCATAACGATTCTTTAGTCTACTTTATCTGTGGAGTATCTGGCTGTGGCAAAAGCACAATAGGAAGAGCCGTGTCAGAAAAAGTGGGTTTATCATTTTATGATGGGGATGACTTTCATCCTGAAGAAAACGTAGTCAAAATGAAATCAGGACTGCCCCTTAATGATGATGATCGAAAAGAATGGTTACAAGCTATAAATCAGTTTATTTCAGAATCTAAAACAGGGTCAGTAATAGCTTGCTCTGCACTCAAAGAAATTTATAGAATTCAATTATCCGTAGGTATTGATAAACAAATTCACTGGATATTTCTAGATGGAAAATTCGACTTGATATACAATAGAATGACTTCTAGGACAGATCATTACATGCCACCTACTCTTTTACGCTCCCAATTTGATATTCTTGAAATACCAGATTATGCATTAATCTTCGACATCGAAAATACTGTAGATGAGATCACAGAAAATATAATATTACAAACACTAAATAAACATCGATGACTGAGCTATAAAGACCGCAGGAAATAATTAAGAGCGCAGATTATTTTCATTCCAATTCTAATCAGAATTGAAACTTGTTCCAATTCAAAGAAGAATTGAAACCTGTGCCATTAAATTTTTAGAAAATAAAATTTTAAATCTATGAAAAAACAACTTGGACTTATAGGCCTTGGCGTAATGGGAAAAAGCTTAGCTCGAAACTTTGCAAACAAACGGGTCAGCCTAAGCTTATATAATAGATATGTAAAAGGTTCTGAAGAAGGAGTCGCACGTAAGTTTATAAATGCTTACCCGGATCTTACTGGAGTAGAAGGCCATGAGAAACTAGAAGAATTTGTACAATCACTAAAAACGCCAAGAACGGTATTCCTTATGATCTCCGCAGGATCGGCGGTGGATAGTACGATCGATTCTTTGATCCCGATATTAGACAAAGGTGATCTGATCATTGACGGAGGAAACTCCCATTACAAACTCACTCAAAAGAGAAATGATAAATTATCTGATCACGGAATCTACTTCATAGGTACAGGAGTCTCCGGCGGAGAAGAAGGTGCCCTAAAAGGACCATCCATCATGCCAGGAGGAGAACCAGAAGCGTATGCAATCTGCAAAGATGCACTGGAATCTATAGCTGCAAAGGATAAAGATGGAGGAGCATGTTGTGGCTACATTGGTAGAGGTGGCGCTGGTCATTTTGTGAAGATGGTACACAATGGTATAGAATACGCGGAAATGCAATTCTTAGCTGAGATATACGGATTACTGAGGTATACTGCGGGTTATGACTCGTCGTTTATTGCAGACTTATTCGAATCATGGACTAAGACTGATCTTAATAGTTATCTATTAGAGATCACAATCGAAGTATTAAGAAAAAAAGAGGGTGATACTCATCTGGTTGATATCATCCTGGATAAAGCTGGAAACAAAGGAACTGGCAGTTGGACAACGATAGCTGCATGTGAATTAGGCGTACCTGTCAACACACTTACAGCTGCATTATTCGCTAGATACCAGTCAGCATTCAAAGACGAAAGAACAGCTACGGATAAAATATATGGATCAACTATCAATAAAAAAGACATAGATCTTACTTCTCTAGCTGAAGCTTACAAGGTTGCAAGAATCATAAATCATCATCAAGGATTACAGCTCATTTATGCGGCTTCCGATACTTATGAGTGGAATATTGACATGCCCGAGGTCGCAAGAATTTGGACCAATGGATGTATCATACGATCTGAATTGATGGAAGATATGAAAGTAAAATTGAAAGAGGAACCGACCTTACTCAATCATGATACCTATGTGAATATTGTCAATAAAGGCCTAGCTTCTCTTAGAGAAATATGTGCGCAGTCTATGCTTTCAGGTTCTGCAATTCCATGCCTTAATTCTGCATTGACATACATGGAGACGTATAAAAACGAACAATCTACAGCGAACATTATCCAGGGTCAGCGAGATTATTTTGGAGCACACAGGTACCAGAGAAAAGATGATCCAAGCGGTCCATCTCACCATACTATCTGGAATTAATTCAATTGCTGAATCGTAGAATCGCTTTAATCGCAAAATCGCTTCATGGTGTTGACATTCAAAAGATTTATTTAAATCAATTCTAGCAAAAATAAAATGTATTAAATGAGCGTAATCTTATCAGTCTTATTAGGTATTATCATTTTGCTGATTCTTATTCTCGCATTGAGACTACCTGCCTTTATATCTTTGTTGATATCAAGTATTTTGACAGGTCTGTTTGCGGGGCTTGATGCTGCAACTATAATAGATACTGTGCAAAAAGGAATGGGCTCTACACTAGGCTTCGTTGCTGTTGTAGTGGGACTCGGAGCTATGTTTGGAGCTATACTAGAGAAATCAAAAGGAGCGGAAGCCATAGCGCAATGGCTTACTAAAACACTAGGTATCAAGAATGCACCTACGTCGATGCTATTAACGGGGTTCGTTGTTGCCATACCCGTTTTCTTTGATGTGGCCTTTATTATATTGATACCCGTTATTTATGCGCTCCAAAGAAAAACAGGAAAATCATTGCTACTTTATGCGATTCCGCTTCTTGCAGGATTAGCGATAACACATTCTTTTATTCCTCCGACACCAGGTCCAGTGGCCGTTGCCGATATTATTAATGCCGACCTTGGTTGGGTAATATTAGTAGGATTATTAGCTGGAATTCCAACTGCTATTGTGAGTGGATTGATGTTCGGAAAGTATATCGCCGCTAAGATTCATATTGATGCTCCTGTAATATCAGCGGATGAAAAAGAATCAGAAGCACTAGACTTGCCTAATATAGGTCTAATTCTATCCATCATTCTAGTGCCTATCGTACTGATATTATTTGGTACCATGATGAAGTCTGGATTAATAGAAATTCCAAATAAGAGTCTAGCAAATGTAGTAACACTTCTAGGTCATCCATTTACAGCATTGATTATTGCAAACCTTATTGTTTGGTATGCCCTAGGTATTGGAAGAGGATTTTCATCTAAAGAATTATTCAAGATCAGTTCTAAATCTATGGAACCTGCAGGTACGATTATACTTCTTACTGGTGCCGGTGGAGTTTTCAAACAAGTACTGGTTAATACTGGAGCCGGGGAGATAATTGCTAATTCATTTTCTGAGTGGGGCTTCCCTGTTATTATCTTTGGTTTTTTGGCGGCAGCTATTGTTCGTGTACTACAAGGCTCGGCTACAGTAGCTATGATTACCGCTGCAGGATTAGTTGCTCCTATTTTGATCGGCTCATCATATTCGGGTGGGCAATTGGCCGCTTTGGTTATCGCTATCGCATCTGGCGCAAGTATTCTCTCTCATGTCAATGATAGTGGGTTCTGGCTAGTCAAAGAATATCTTGGAATGGACGAAAAACAGACGTTCCAATCTTGGACCATGATGACGACCGTACTAGCATTCACGGGATTAATTTCATCAATAATCTTATTTTTAGTCTTCTAATGACCTGAAATTCACTTTCTTGCGCTTTGATTAATTTCAAAATTTAAACCTAAAATTCTTTATTGTCCTTTGACATAAGTTTGTACATGCTGTACTGACTGTGTCGAGACATCATTTTATTCTAAATTATATAAATGGATATAGCAAATATTACATCACAAATTACAGGATTAGCCATCGGATATGCGCCAAAAATACTAATGGCCATTATCACCCTTATCATAGGATTTTGGATAGTTAAAAAACTGGTAAAGTTATTTGAAAAATCAATGCAAAAATCTGATACTGATATTTCATTGACTAAGTTTTTATCCTCTGTACTTGGGGCAATTCTTAAAGTATTGGTTCTGTTATCTGTCGCTGGAATGTTTGGTGTAGATACTACCTCTTTCATAGCGATTCTTGGTGGTCTTATGATCGGCGTTGGTATGGCGCTCAATGGAACTCTTGGACAAGTAGCATCAGGAATAATGCTTATGATCTTCAAACCGATCAAAGTAGGTGATTTAGTAGATATAGGAGGTGGAAATATCGGAACTGTCGAATCTATAAATGCATTCAACACTGAACTTGCAACATTGGATAACAAACGTATCTATGTATCGAACAGCAATGTTACTGGAAACACAATCACGAATATCTCAGGTCAAGGAACCGTAGGTGTAGAGCTTACATTTGGAATCGCATATAGCGGAGATATCGACAAAGCAAGAAAGATCATATTAGAAGTAGGTAAAGCATGTCCATTTATTTTGGATGATCCAGCACAAGGGGTTGTAGTAGGTAATCTTGGAGACAGCTCTGTAGATTTAAATACGCGTCCTTTTTGTAAAAGTGAGCATTACTGGGATGTAAAATTCTACATGACAGAACACGTGAAAAAAGAATTTGATAAAGCAGGTGTTGATTTCCCTTATCCAACTATGGATATCAATATGGTAAGTCAGAATTAAATTTAAATAGCATAAAATTGAAAACCCCTTGGCCTTAATTGACCAAGGGATTTTCTGTTTTTAGGCATAGCGTTTTAGTTTCTCCCCGCTCTTACTCCTCCATCAGTATCCCAGATCGCTCCAGTTACCCACGATGCTTTATCAGACAATAAGAATACGATACTATTAGCTACATCTTGTGGTGTTCCAATTCTTCCAATAGGGTGAAATGCATTAAATCCAACCAATGCTTCTTCTGCGGCTTCTTTCCCTCCAAAAACTCCATGATATACAGGTGTATTTACAAGTGCAGGGGACACTGCATTTACTCGAATATTATGATCTGCAAGCTCCATAGCTAGGTGCTGAGTCAATGAATGAAGACCCGCTTTCTGCATAGAGTACGCAGAAGATGGTGTTGCCTTTACCGCTTGTTTTGCCCACATAGAACCTACATTTACGATAGAACCACCCGCAGTATCTTTCATTTTTTTAGCTGCAGATTGTGTGATAAAGAAAAAACCTCTGTTTAGATCTAAGTAAGAATCATAGTCCTCAGCAGTATGATCAAGAAATGGTTTAGGTCCGAATATCCCAGATGCATTCACTAAATAATCTAGATTATTCATTCCTTCTATTGTAGCTGTTAATTCTGCAACAGCTTTCTTATCTGTAATATCCACTGCGTGCTTTACTAGATTAGGTGCATCAGCCACTTTATTGATTGATCGTCCAACGATGTGCACAGTGGCGCCATTATCGAGCAACGTTTGCGTGGTCGCATGTCCGATTCCACTTGTTCCTCCTATTACTAATGCTACTTTGTCTTTTAATGAATTCATGTTTGTTATGTTTATTCAATAGGTAGACTGGTCTGTCTATTGATATTTAAAAAAAAATTTCCCTCTTATAACCTAAGTGCCAGAACTGACCACCTTAGTATTTTACTATCTTATTATTTAACTTATTATCTTCTTACACATTTCTTTCGCTACTGTCATTGGCCACACATCTTGATGCAAATGGCTCTCAGCTACAGCACCTTCATAAAGAAGGTATATTTGTTTTGCTAACATTGAACTAGTTAATCCCTCTTTCACTATTAAATTTTCTTCTACCAGCCCTTCAATAAGATTTAAGAATTGCAATTTTTGTGTTTGAATTTCTTTCCTTATGTCTTCATTCTCCTTGGGCAGTTCTGATATTGTATTAATGCACCAACAACCATTAAATGTATCACTTTGAAAAAATTCAATGAGAAAATCAAAAAGTCCTATGACTCTCCCCTCTCCTATCGGTCCTTCATCTGTAAAGTTCTTGACTGCTTCTAGAAGCCCCTCGTTTTTATATTGAAGATATGCTATACATATATCATCTTTCGATTTGAAGTGATTGTATAATGTGGCTTTAGCGATCCCAGCCTCACTAATAATTTCATTGATCCCAGTCAGATTATATCCATTCTGATAGAAGAGATTGGCTGCTGTTTCAATGATATTCTGCTTGACCTGTGATATTTTCATGATGCAAATATAAACAAATATAATAAACAGACAGACTTGTCTACCTATTTAACTTAATTTTAAATTAGTCTTTCAAATTAATAACTTTGGATCTATATATAACACCATAGTCTTCCAACAAAAGCCTTTCACTAAACTGAATTAAATTAAATGCTAACACTAGACGAGACGTTCGAAGATCAAACATATATAGGACAGGCACTTTCAATGGGCGGTTACGATAACTGTACTTTTAAAAGATGCAATTTCGAAAAATCTGATTTGGCAGAGATTAATTTTACAGAATGTACTTTCCAACAATGTCATTTTGGTAATGTGGCACTAGATAATATAGGATTTAAGGACGTCAGCTTCTATGGATGCAATTTCTTAGGAAGTGACTTTACTAACTGTTCCGGTTTTCTGTTGAGAATGAACTTTACAGAATGTCATATGGATCTAGCTTTATTATCAAAATTGAAATTAAAAGGAACGAAGTTCAACAATTGTAGCATGAAAGAAGTTGACTTCTCGGAATGTGACCTAACCGAATCTTCATTTGATTCATCAAATCTAGATAGAGCAATATTCCAAAATTGCAACTTGACGAAAGCTGACTTCCGAGAAGCAAAATACTATTCATTTGACCCGTCGCAGAATATGCTAAAGAAGACTAAATTTTCTAAAGATGGAGTTATGGGTCTGCTTAGCAGATTTGATATAATCGTAGACTAATATACAATGGAAACAAAAATATATAGACCGCAAATCGTACAAGAGATAAGAGATTATTATGGTGAAGCAATTCATCACTCGACTTTCGAGACGATACAGGAGCATATGAATACGCTAGCGAATATGTTATATAAAGGCATACAGGCAGGTAATGAATATCTCTACGTAGAAATCAGTAATTATCATCCTCTATTCCTTGGAGATCCAATTTCACAAATAAAAGATGCCAATCTCGACCTGATAGACTGCCAATGGACCATAGCATGCGAATATGGATTCAAGTCGTGGGAAGATGTACTTGACCTCAGAAAAACAGAATATAACCAACCATTTGAAGAAGCTGTAGATTTCTTGTTGAATGGAAATTTCCATGAACTACAAATGCATATAAAATCATACCCCAGTATACTCACTGCAAGTTCTCAGTATGGTCACAAAGCTACAATTCTGCACTACACTGCCAGTAACGGAGTAGAGCTCTGGAGACAGCAAGTACCGCAAAATCTTCCAGAAATGACGGCATATCTGTTAGAAATGGGCGTATCCAAATGGACACTTATGAACGCATACGGAAGTCAATATGATACGATGACATTACTAAGGTCAAGTATACACCCAAAAAGCGCCGGCATAGCAAATGAAATGGAGGCTATCTTTTCATAATTAATTTAGGGATATTCCATGGTACTGAATATCCTTTATTTATATAGCTAATTTAAAATGATATCTTTTCAAAAAATCACCGCTTTACTAGTAAAATGAATCAATTATGTAATTGGTGTGCTTACTTCTGAATATCCCTAATTTAGAGGAGTATTCGTCTCAAAATCAAATAAGGTCAGATTCCTGATCGTATAATGAGCTCTCCATAAATCCCAAAGATTATTGAAGTACTGTTGTCTTGCTCCTTGTTCTTCCTGGATTGCTATATTTAGGTTGGTCACATCAATCTTTCCGATTTGGAATCTTTTCTTTGCTATATCCAATCGTCTTAATGCTATGTCTAATGCTTCCTCCGCTAATTGCAATTGATCTCTTTTTAATGAGAACTGTTCCACATTAACCAAAATGTCTCTCTCAAAAGTGACTTCATTTTGACGCACTTGTAGTTTTGTGATTTCTAGATTCGATTTTGCTATTTCTCTCTGTGCTTTCCTTCTTCCAAAATCAGCGATAGGCACGTTAACTCTCAGGCTCACGCCTTCTTGATCTAACAAGTTTGTATAAGCACCATCAAAAGTATTTGCATTTTTTGTCAACCCGAACGATCCAGCTAATAATAGACTAGGTCCATTATTCTTTTGCGCTTCCTCTACTTGTCTTTCTGCGCTTAATAGTGCCAATCTAAATTGATCCGTTTGACTTCTATTTCTTTGTGCATATTCTAGTGCTTTATTCTTGTCAATATCGTAAACAGTAATAGGTTCCGGCTGACTAAAATCAAACTCCACCTCGCTTGTCAATCCTAAAAAATCCCTAAGGATCTCCGTTTTATTTTGAACACCTAACTCCAATCTAGCTACAGTACCATCTGCATTTTTAGCACTGAGTTGTATTTGAAGGAGGTCAGTTTCCGAAATCCGACCGACACTAAATCTACCTTCAGAATTCACAGCTATAGAATCTAGATAATCCCTATTATTCCGTGCTTCTATGAGACTAAGTTTTGTAGTGTAAAGATCAAAAAAGTTATTTACAGCATCAAAAGCGATTTTTTCATTGTCTTCAACAAACACTTTTTTGGACAAGGCATAATTTAGTTCAGCTTCTTGCTTATCCCATTTATATGGATTCAACTGAAATAGTGGTTGTTCAAATCCAATTATAATCGGGTTCGATAGATAAGATGATCTTGCATCAATAGTATCTTGAGCAAACTGATCAAGTCTCCTTAGATTAGAAGAAACAAAAACAGATCCTCCTGTTGCTCCTATTACTTGATTAAGGTTTAATCCTACACTATTTGTCATAAATGAATTATTGACAAATTGAGCACCACCTGGAAGATTGATTTGCGTGACGCTTCTATTTATATTTGGAAGTATAGCTTCAAAGCCAATCTGTGGCTTGAACACCGATTTAGAAGCTGTATATCTCCACTCTTGATTTTCTCTACTTGTTTTTGCTAGAAGGTAATCAGGGGACTCTGACTGAGCGGATTCAATAATGTCATATATACTTGCTGAGATCATCTCTTGAGCACTTCCTATTGACGTAAATCCAAATATTAATATGATTGATAGTTGTATTATATTTTTCATAAGTTTCGCGATTTATTAATCTGTTCTCAATGCTGTAATCGGATCCATCTTTGCCGCCTTTTGTGCAGGCATGATCCCAAATATGATTCCAATACTTACTGCAATCCCAAAGCTTAGCAATATGGATGAGAATGATATCACAGTTGATATATCCGCATAAGCCGCTATAACTTTTGCACCGACTATCCCAAGTACTACACCTATGATTCCTCCCGCTAAACTGATCGCAATTGCCTCTAATAAAAACTGATAGATTATATCTTTTTCTGTCGCTCCTATAGATCTTCTTAGTCCTATTTCTTTCACTCTTTCCAATACACTGGCGAGCATGATATTCATGATTCCTATTCCTCCTACAAGCAATGAGATGCCTGCAATTACAGCAAGTATTAAATTCATAGTCTCTTGCGTATTCTGTTGTTGTTTGATGAGCAATTCTGGCACTTTGATTTCAAAATCAGCCTGATCATTGTGTCTTCGAAGTAATAGTCGACTGATAAGCTCTGCACTTGACTCCATTCTATTTGCATCAGCCAATTTCACAACTACTTTATCTAATTGGTGGTAATTTTTATTTTGAGTCTCATCGTCATCATTACGCTTTACATCTTCTTTTCCGATTCGTATCTTATTATTGATTCTAAGTTTATAGGTGTCAAATGGAATAAAAATTATATTACTATAACTATTGACATCTAGCTTAGTTAGATTCTCTTTACTTATCATTCTTTTTTTCAATACCCCGATGACCCGAAAAACAACATTATTTGATTTCACAAACTTATCAATCGGGTTCTTTCCTAAGAATAGACGGGCAGCTGCATTCGCACCAAGTACGCAAACATTTACTCCATTCTTATGATTGTCTGAGAAAAATGAACCTTTGCTTAATTCCAAGTTATTGACATTAAAAAAATCATTATTAACACCGTAGCACTTTGACTTAACCAAGTTCCTCCCATACAAAATTTTAGCATCGTCTTCTGTCTCAATGGATAGTGTTTCGATACCGGGCACTATGTTTTTAATAGCTTCTACATCATCAAGAGTTAGTCCCGGTGTATAGGATTTTTTTTCTTCCTTATTATTACTTTCCCCTTCAGATTCATTTTGATCTGGAGGGATAGCATTGATTACGATATTATTGGTTCCTATGATTTTTAATTGATCGAGGATTGATTTCTTAGCTCCATTGCCGATAGCCAGCATGGCCACCACAGCAAATACTCCAAATATAATCCCGAGAGCGGTAAGTAAGGCTCTTAATTTATTCTGACTTATACCTTCGATCGCTAGCCCAAGGTTTCTTTTTATATAAACTAACATAGCTTAGATTGAGGTGATAAAATGAAAATAATTAGTTTCATAAAACTAAAGTGAATTCTTAAATCACTTAAAACATTATCATCATATCGCCTCCTCCTGCGTCTTTATTTTGATCTTCGTCACCTTTGACAAAATCTTCATTTGCTTTGTCGTAAGTAGCTTTTTTTTCTTTCCATTGTTTCAATTTATCCGCTCCCCCATCTGCGATTTCTTTGCTGAGATACTTGTACGGCACTTTGTCCGTATTATCAGGAGGAGTCAATAATACTTTATCATCAATACTCAATCCTTCAACTACTATAATATCATTCTCATTAGAAGCTCCGCTTACAATTTGTTGTTTTACAATACCGTTAGATCCTTTTACATACACATAATCGATACTATCACTAAAGAAGGCTTCCAAAGGAATATTCACCAACTCTTCATATTCATAAATTTTGATCTCATTGGTTGTCGTCATTGATGGTCTTAGTACATCATCTACTTGATTAATAGCCACTACTATCTCGAACACCTTAGCTTCTTGACCTTTTAGCTCCTGACCTATATTTGCTACAGAAATGATTTGTCCATCAAAATCAATGTCCGGAAATGCGTCTACCTTCACATTCACTTTTTGACCTTTCTTGATTTTTGAAATATCTATTTCATTGATATAGACTACTGATGTCATTTTTGTGAGATCAGGCAATTCTGCAACAGTTGGATCCCAAGCCGATATCTGCGAACCAGGTACTTTCTTACCGTTCCAAGACTTTTCATATATCAACATTCCATCTTCCGGTGCAGTAATCATAAAGGATGCCGCCAAATCTGTCATCTGTTTTAGTTTGCTATCAAACTGTTTAAGATTGGCTTGTATCTCCCTCACTTTGGCATCTGACTGGATGACCATAAGTTCTGTCTTTCCTTTCAGTTGATCCATCGATCTTTCAGAATTCCTTAATTTTAATTCTGATTGTTCGATCACCATCTGCGGCTCATATTTGTTACGTTGTATCTCTAGTTTTTCTTGAGACATAGAGAATAACATATTTGCCATATCATCTCTGATGCCTTTCATTTGTATGGCAGTATCAATTTTGATTTGCTCAAGTTTTGTCAACTCCTTTTCGATATCCGTTTGTACTCCAGTGATCTTAGTAGCCAACTCCGTTTTATCTAGAGAAGCTACGTATTCGCCTTTTTTGACGACAGTTCCTTCTGGGATTAAATCTTTTATTGTGGTGTTATATATTCCAGCAGATCTCATTCCTTGAGGCCCACGAATTTTAATTGACTTTTTAGCTTTGAGTTCCCCAGTAGCATTTACGGCAACGACAAAATTTGACTTTTTGACTTCGGCATAAATTTCAGCTTTTGAAGAAGATGCATCTGGTCTGAATGCAAAATAAGCAGCTGCAGCGACGGCAACGGCTATTAATCCGTAGATAATTGATTTTTTCATTGGAATAAGTTGGGTAGTTATTAATTTCGATCCCGTCGACTACTACGAGATTCGATAGTAAGTTAACGGGTAAGTACGTTACATATGCACCTAGGCGACAATTTTAACAGTTCGTTATGATAATAAATTTAAGGTTGAATGAACGAATCTTATTGGAAAGTTCGAAATGATGTGTCTTTGATTAATGATAAAACAAGATTGAATACAGGCCTATGGAGTTTCAACTGAGACCGTTCGCAGAGAAATGAGATGCGGAGAATTAGTAATTATTGATTATTTTGAGAATAGCTATAAAATGCTTGCCATCTATTCACGATTTCAAAATAGTTATCTTTTAAAATAAAAACGGTTTGACACAATTAATATGTCAAACCGTTTTTTAGTTTCTTCAAATTAGATTAATCCATTTTCTGTTTATACATACAATGGAAACCTCGTCATAAATTCATTGATCTCATTTTTTGTCTTAGTAATTAACTCTTCATTTGTATGATCACTAATTATAGCATCTATCCAAGCAACGGTTTGCTCGCAATCCACTTCTTTAAACCCTCTTGAAGTAACAGCCGCGGTTCCGATTCTTATTCCAGAAGTTACAAATGGAGATCTCGTATCAAACGGAACCATATTTTTATTGATTGTGATATCCGCCTTAACCAATGCATTCTCAGCATCCTTACCTGTCACATCACCTTTCGTTCTGAGATCGATAAGCATCAAGTGATTATCCGTTCCACCTGAGATTAATTTGTAACCTCTTTCTACGAATGCATTTGCCATGGCTTGCGCATTTTTGATTACTTGTTCACCATATGCTTTAAAACTTGGATCTAGTGCTTCACCAAATGCAACAGCTTTTGCAGCGATTACATGTTCTAGTGGTCCTCCTTGCATACCAGGAAATACACCACTATTGAGAATTGATGACATCATGATTGGATTTCCCTTTTTAGTCGTTCGTCCCCATGGATTTTCAAAGTTTTTGCCCATCATTATTATTCCTCCTCTAGGGCCTCTGAGTGTCTTATGTGTAGTACTCGTTACGATATGGCAATCTTGCATTGGAGACTTCAAATGTCCAGATGCGATTAATCCAGCCGGATGAGCGATATCCGCTAGTAATAATGCCCCAACTTTATCGGCTATTGCTCTGAATCTTGCATAATCCCATTCTCTACTATATGCTGATGCTCCACAAATAATCAATTTAGGATTTACTTCGAGTGCTTTTGCCTCTACTTTATCCATATCAATCAGTCCTGACTCTTCTTCTACTCCATAGAAATTCGCATCATAGACTTTACCAGAAAAATTAACCTGCGATCCATGAGACAAATGTCCACCATGAGAAAGATCAAATCCCAAGATACTGTCTCCAGCATTTAATACCGCCAAGAAAACTGCAGCATTCGCTTGAGCTCCTGAATGTGGTTGAACATTAGCATACTCTGCACCGAATAATTCACATAATCTATCTATTGCCAATTGCTCAACTTGATCTACTATCTCACAGCCTCCATAATATCTTTTTCCTGGATATCCTTCTGCATACTTATTGGTCAAACAAGACCCCATCGCATCGATAACAGCTTGGCTAGTAAAGTTTTCTGAAGCAATTAATTCTATTCCTGATCTTTGTCTGTGTAATTCTTTATCGATAAGCGATTGTACCAGAGTATCCATTATTTGTAACTTTTTATAGTAAGTGTAATTCTAATGCCTGCAAAAATAGAATTGTTTGCGTTCTAGGCATTGTACTACTAGAGTTATTTTATTTTTTGGTCAAATTTCTTTCAATTACTTAGCTGTAAAACGTAGTTGACTGAGCGAAGCCAAACAAAGTTGACTGAGCGAAGCCGAAGTCAATACCCATGCAAATCAAAATCATCACTCTCGATCATATCAATATATCGCTTCATTTTTTTTAAAATTACTTTGAAGTGTTTTATCTCTTCTCTATCCACAAACGAAATAGCGAGACCATTTTTATCAGCTCTACCTGTACGCCCTACTCGATGGATGAAATCTTTTGGTGAGCGTGGCAATTCATAATTTATAACATATGGAAGTCCAGCAATATCAATACCTCTTGATAATAAATCAGTAGCAACCAATACCTTAATCTTTCCTGTTCTGAATGCTTCCAAGGCAGATTGTCTTGCCCCTTGACTCTTCTTTCCATGGATAGGATAGGCTTCAATGCCATTTTTAGTCAATTTTGCAGCAACGCGATCCGCTTTATCCGCTGAAGAAGTAAAAACCAAAACTTGATTCATTTCATCTTTCTTAATCAGATATCTGAGAAGTGGACCTTTTCTATCATCCGAAACAAAATATCCAGACAAATTAATAGACTCTATATCATTCTCTTCTGATTCGATTTCAATAACTTGAGGATCATCGAGAAGTACATTTTTGATACCTTCTAAGTCTTTACTCAATGTCGCAGAAAACAAAAGATTCTGCCTCACTCTAGGAAGTAACTTGAATATCTCTGTCATCTCATCTTTGAATCCAAGGTTGAGCATTTTATCTGCCTCGTCAAGAACCAATGCTTTAACTTTCGATAGCTCTAGTGCATTATGTGAAACAAGATCTAGTAATCGCCCTGGCGTAGCAACAAGCACATTTGTCCCAAACATTGTTTTCATTTGAGGATTTATAGATACTCCTCCATAAACTGACATCGTTTTGATTGGACTTGGCAATCCTTTCCCGTAATCATTAAAGACATCTCCTACTTGAACAGCCAGCTCTCTAGTCGGAACCAGCACAAGAACATCAATTTCCCTATTCTTTTCTTTCTTAGGCAATCGTTGAAGTAATGTAAGAATAGGAAGTACAAAGCTTGCCGTCTTTCCAGATCCTGTTTTTGCTATTCCCAAAATATCTTCTTGATCTAAAATTGCAGGAATTGCTCGCTCTTGAATTGGAGTCGGCAGTTTAAAGTTATTTTCCTCTAACAGAGGAATTAGAGATGTATGTAGTCCAAGTGATTCGAAAGTCATTTCATTTAGATATTAAGCTTTATAATGGCACAAAGGTATCTTTATAATAATGCATTTTCCGTAATCTATATTTTTATTAGAGCATATCCAATAAACTAACACCATCACTGTAGTCAATGCACCAAATTATATAGAGTTTATTATACCCGCTGGATTTCAGAATAATTAATTTTATATTCATAAATCACTTCGTTAAACAGTATTTTATTTTTTTGGTTAGTCTATAGTAAATAGCACAGAAAACTTAACATTCAGTAAACATTGGATCGCTAAATTTGCTCAACGAAACGGAAATAATTATGTCCTCAAATAAAAGTCCATTAAAAGAAGTAGCAGCACTCTTTTTCAAATTAGGCTGTATCGCCTTTGGAGGTCCTGCATCGCATATCGCTATGATGGAAGATGAAGTCGTAGAGAAGAGAAAATGGATGACCCAACAGCATTTTTTAGATCTTATTGGTGCTACCAATCTTATTCCAGGCCCTAACTCTACCGAAATGACCATGCATTGTGGTTACGAACGAGCTGGATGGAAAGGACTATTTGTTGCAGGAGGATTATTCATATTACCCGCTGTTTGTATTACATTACTCTTTGCTTATTTATACGTAGAGTTTGGTCAATTACCAGAAGTCGAACCATTTATATATGGTATCAAACCTGCGGTAATTGCGATCATCCTTTCTGCATTATATAAGTTAGGCAAGAAAGCTATAAAAACGACAGAACTAGGAATTCTCGGTATACTTACAGTGGTTGCATGTCTAGCTGGAGTCCATGAGATAGTCGCGCTATTTGGTTGTGGCTTACTTGGAGTAATGATCTATTTTGCAAGAAGTGCTAGAAACACAACACAGAGTATTATTCCTCTTTTTTTATTACAAATTGGTGGGTGGAAAGTATTATTTACTTTTCTAAAAGTTGGAGCAATCCTTTATGGCAGTGGCTATGTACTATTCGCTTTCTTGGACGCAGAGTTGGTTTCCACTGGACTACTATCTAGACAAGAACTAATAGACGCAGTTGCTGTTGGACAAATGACCCCTGGTCCAGTACTTTCTACAGCAACATTTATTGGATATCAATTGGCAGGTTTCCCAGGAGCAATAGCAGCGACTATTGGTATCTTTTTGCCATCATTTATATTTGTAACCATTCTTAATCCACTCGTTCATAAGATTAGAAAGTTTCCTCTTTTATCGGCTTTTCTAGATGCCGTAAATGCTGCTGCTGTAGGAGTGATTCTAGCAGTCTGTTTTGAGATGGGTAAAGAAACATTGACGGACTGGAAGACAATTCTTATTGCTGTAGCCAGTTTAATCATGGTATTCTATTTCAAAAAAGTTAATAGTGCTTTCGTGGTAGTTGGAGGTGCGATCCTTGGATATTTGCTTACCTTGATTTAATATAGTAGATTTAGTGTTTTATAGGGTATGTTATTTGAAGGTGGATTTTAAGACTTTTAATATAAAATAGTTTATCAGGTTTGTTCTAGATTCTGTAAAGACTATATTTTTGATCAAAAGGTAACATCTTACTAACTTATTGCCCTAAACACATAAAACTACTGGAATCTCATGAAAAAATACTTCACTTTCAAGCATTTTAGAGGAGACCTTTTTGGTGGTATCACTGCCGGCATAGTTGCCTTACCATTGGCATTAGCGTTCGGTGTTAGTTCTGGCTTAGGACCTATGGCTGGTTTATATGGTGCCATTTTTGTGAGTTTTTTCGCAGCTATGTTTGGTGGAACTAACACACAAATATCCGGACCTACAGCACCAATGACAGCTGTCAGTATGGTTATTATTGCTGGAATAATAGCGGTAAATGATGGAGATGTTAGTAGAGCATTACCGGCAATATTAAGTGTCTTTTTACTAGCTGGTCTTATGCAGGTTGCATTGGGCTTACTTGGACTAGGAGAATATATAAAATACATCCCCTACCCTGTAGTCTCAGGATTTATGACAGCTATTGGCGTTATCATATTAGTTACTCAGATTCTACCATCCGTTGGATATTACCCCAAAGAAGACATGGAGTTCGTAAAAGAGTTCAAACCCATGGCCGAAGAATTGATGTTAGAAAACATACTCAAAGAAGAAGCCGCCGAAAAGATATTGGTACTAGAAAATTTTGAAGAAACTGTAAAGAGAGCAAAACTAATAACTCCTGCTCAGATATTAAAAGAGTCTCAAACAATAGCAGCATCCGAAGCATCAGGTGTACTCGGAGCTATTAAGGTATTTCCAAGAGCTATGAAAAATATCAATTGGTTAGAATTGATTTTATCATTATGTACCATTATTATCATTTTTGGATTTAAGAGAATAACCAAAAAAGTCCCTAGTACACTTGTAGCACTAGTTGTAATGTCTGGTATTGCAGTAGGATTTGACCTTGATTATAGCCCAATAAAAGCCATACCTAGCGAATTACCAGTGCCAAATTTTGGAATATTTACTGATTTCAGTCTTACTACAATAGCTCCATATATATTTACAGCTTTGACTCTAGCGCTATTGGGTGCCATAGATTCACTGCTTACCTCTGTAGTCGCAGATAATATGACTAAGACAAGGCACAAACCAAATAAAGAACTTATCGGTCAAGGAATTGGAAATTCTATAGGTGCATTATTTGGAGGCTTGCCTGGGGCTGGAGCAACGATTAGAACAGTCGTAAACATCAATGCTGGTGGAAAAACAAGAATCTCTGGTATGATAGCTGGAATTATGCTATTTATAATCACAATCTCCTTTTCAAAGCAAGCTTCTCAAATTCCAGCAGCGGTTTTAGCAGGAATACTGATTACCGTTGGTATCAATGTAATGGATTACAAAGGATTGAAGGCAATACCAAACATGCCAAAATCAGAGGTGGTTATTATGCTTGTCGTATTAGTTCTTTCATCAGTTTGGAATCTTGTATATGCCGTAGGTATAGGTCTAGTTATAGCTTCTCTCATGTTTATGAAAAACATTGGGGACCTTATGGCTAGTAATAGTGAACTCAAATCCTTATCTGACTTTGAAGATTGGGATGATGAATTTGATTTCCCAAAAAATCTAAAAGAAGAGGTTGTAATCAAACATATTGAAGGTCCGTTATTCTTTGGATCTACTACTGATTTCCAACAGCTTTCCGCTCAGATAGCAGATGAAGTATCGACTATTGTCTTGCGTATGAGTAGGGTTCCTTACATAGATCAATCTGGCCTATATGCCATAGAAGATCTAGTTAATGGAATGGAATCACAAGGCAAAACCGTCCTCTTGGTTGGCGTAAAAGAACAACCAAAGTACATGATGGAACGTATTGATATCATTCCTGATTTAATTTCAGAGGATCATATGTTTGATTCATTTACAGAATGTCTGAGATGGATCAAGGCCAATGTTAAAGATACTCATCCAGTGTAAGTCATAGCAATAAATGATATTTGAGCCCTGAATATTTGAAATTCATTGTAGCGTTCTAAAACAATATAAAATGATTGTAAAAGGTAATATTGTTGATATACATAACAATCGAATCTATAAAGGTGAAGTAGTCATAGAAAATGGAAAAATAAAAGAACTGAGAGAGGCAAATCACGCTATTGAAAGTTTTATTCTTCCCGGTTTTGTAGATTCTCATATTCATATAGAAAGTTCAATGCTGGTGCCTTCTGAATTTGCAAAGATTGCCGTTATTCATGGAACTGTAGCTACTGTTTCTGACCCTCATGAAATTGCGA
The DNA here is from genome assembly GCA_032274145.1 of Herpochondria borealis. Lineage (NCBI taxonomy): Eukaryota > Rhodophyta > Florideophyceae > Ceramiales > Ceramiaceae > Herpochondria > Herpochondria borealis. The sequence continues at coordinate 4,778 of JAVCKV010568771.1, read as the reverse complement.
ATGTACTAGGCGTAAAAGGCGTAGAATTCATGATCGAAAATGGGAAACGTGTCCCACTCAAATTTAATTTTGGAGCACCTTCTTGCGTGCCCGCAACATCGTTTGAGAGTGCTGGAGCGATCATTGATTCTAATGATATCAAGTTGATGATGGAGAATCCTGACATCAAATACCTAGCGGAGATGATGAATTACCCTGGGGTATTATTCGATGATCCCGAAGTCTTAGCGAAAATCGAACATGCTAACAACAATAACAAACCCATTGATGGACATGCTCCTGGCTTAAGAGGAGATGATGTTACCAAGTATATTTCTGCCGGTATTTCTACCGACCATGAATGTTTCACTTTCGATGAAGCGTTGGAGAAACTTCAAAAAGGAATGAAAGTAATTATCCGTGAAGGAAGTGCCGCAAAGAACTTTGAAGCTTTAATTGACCTTTTACCGGATCACTACGATAACATGATGTTTTGTTCTGACGACAAGCATCCTGACGACCTTTTACTGGGTCATATCAATCAATTATGTGAACGTGCTGTTGCGAAAGGAATCGATGTATTTAAAGTTTTACAAGCCGCTTGTATAAACCCTGTTATTCATTACAATTTAGATGTAGGATTATTAAGAGAAGGAGATGATGCCGACCTCATTGTAGTAAAGAACTTAGAGGCTTTTGAGGTACTTCAAACTTACATTAATGGAGCGTTAGTCGCTCAGAAAGGACAGTCATTTGTTGAATCTGTTGATTTCGAGGTACTCAATAATTTCAATACGAATAATAAGAAACAATCGGATTTTGAATTTCATTCCGCTGCGGATAAGATTAGAGTTATTGAAGCATTAGATGGTGAATTAGTTACCAACCAAATCGAAGTCGACTCCTTGATTATAGATGGGAATCTGGTTTCGAATACGACAACGGATATATTAAAGATGACAGTTGTCAATCGTTATAAAAATGCCGAACCTTCGATTGCATTCATTAAAAACTTTGGACTCAAAGAAGGAGCTATCGCCAGTTCGGTTGGTCACGATTCTCACAATATCATTGCCGTCGGCGTTTCCGATGAAGCTATTTGTATGGCTGTCAATCTTTTGATTAAAAACAGAGGAGGCATCTGTGCCGTTACATCTTCTAAAGAACTAGTAGTCTCATTACCTGTTGCCGGAATCATGTCTGACAAATCCGCTACTGAAATTGGAAAGTTATATGCTGAGCTAGATACAATGGCCAAAGAAATGGGCAGTAAGTTAAAAGCGCCCTACATGAGTTTATCATTTATGGCACTGTTGGTCATCCCTTCATTAAAGCTTTCTGATAAAGGACTGTTCGATGGTACTTCTTTTAAATTTACTTCACTAGAAGTAAAGTAGTGAATTAAAACTAACCTTGTGCAGACATAGAAATTTAATCAGAACTAACTCAACTCTTAATAGTAGACCTTCTTATTCAACACATCAAAGTAGATCACTTTATCTGACAATTTACTCAGGCTAATAAGTCCATGAATATTCTGTCCCAATTCTTTTGACAGCGCTGTAAAGTCTTTTGAATATGCTTTGAATGAATTCTGTGAAGGATCATCGCCTGAGTTAGTAATTATATATTCGTCGGAGACAGAAGATTCTCCAGAGGCTGTTAATATATTTTTAGTTACTCCTGTCTTGACTGATTGTTCTCCTAATTCTAGGATAAGATCTAGATCCATAAAATGGCTTGATGCCCCTGTATCTATTATAAATGACCTTTTTATCCCTCCAACAAAAACCTCACCAATCGGAAGATCATCAACAACCTTATAATTTATAGAAGACATTCCATCTATTAGTCTACTGTCTATCTTCTTGTCTGAGATAATCAGTCGTTTTTCCACAAAATTGAACTCTAACGAACTAGGATTAAATATTGCACAGCCAAGTATACCTGCAAGGTTTTTTTCTAGATAAAGCTCGAGGCTCGTAAGGTCTGTTGAAAAACCTAAAAGCTCATTGGATTCAAAATCACCAAGCTTGAGTGAGCTAATTTTTGTCTCGCTACCTTCTACGACTCCTGATAATGTTTGATATGAAACATCAGATTTCGAAGAGCTACTGTTGATAAGAATACCATTCGAACCACTATCAAGAATATAGCTTCCCAATTCTCCATTAATCTCTGCTTCAATGATTATCAAGCCACTAATTAATTCAAACGGAACAATAGTATTCGCAATGAGCGCATTGGACAAAAATGTCAATGTCATCATATAAACCGCCTTGTGAATAAACTTAAGCATTATGGACTTCTATTTAGGTAACGTAAAGTTAACATTGAAGCATCAATTATGCAAGCCAAATACGTAAAACAACAGCAAATTCGAACAATAACCACCAACAACATATTGAAAAACAGACAGATAGCACTAAAAAAAACAACACGAAACCTCTCTAAAAACAGGTAACATTCGCTTAACATTGAAGCGTCTCAACTAAATTTAGTCCTAAAAATAGCGAGCAAAGTGGACAAAGTTGTGTCTAAGTGACCACTAAGTTATCTCTAGATTAATTCGTGTTAATCAATCGTTACCATTTCTTAATATAATTAACACAGACATAAAACAGCCCAAACATTCAGCTAAAGTTGCCTCTCTACATTTGCATTGTAAATAAAATCAAACAATTCAATTTTAAAAATTAACCAAATGACATTTTCAAAAAACTTATTTACTGTTTTTATTTTCGCGCTAGCGATTGCTTTTATAGGATGTAAAGACGAAGATGTATGCGAAGGCAAACAATGCAGCGATACAGAGATACTAGATGCTTCTACATGCGAATGTAAATCTATCATTACTAATCCTTGCGAAGATATAACATGTGAAGACGGAGAAATTCTTACTTCAGATTGCGAATGCGTAACTGCAGGATCTGGAGAAGCAGTAACGGAAACACTTGCAGGAGAGATCACAGAAGACAAGATACTAACAGCAGATAGATTTTACGCACTGACTGGTAAAACATATGTCGCAGATGGTGTAACATTAACGATCGAGCCAGGCACTATTATAAAAGGTACTGAAGGTACAGGTTCACTAGCATCAGCCTTGGTAATAGCAAGAGGAGCGACTATCAATGCATGTGGTACAGCAGGCCAGCCTATCATATTCACTTCAGAATTGGATAATATCAGCATTGGTACTAAATCAGGTTCAAACCTTGACAAAGAAGATCGAGAACTATGGGGTGGATTGATCGTATTAGGAGCAGCACCGATATCAGCAAAAGACGGTGATACTGAAACTCAGATCGAAGGAATCCCTGCCGATATTGACTACGGAAAATATGGTGGCAATGATGTAGCCGACAATTCAGGATCACTTTGCTACATCTCAATCAGACACGGTGGAGCACTTATAGGTGCAGACAATGAGATCAACGGACTAACGCTTGGTGGTGTAGGAAACGGAACATCAATCAACAATATAGAAGTAGTCGCTAACCTTGATGACGGAATTGAATTCTTCGGAGGTACAGTAAATGTGACCAATGCACTCGTCGCTTACCAAGGAGATGACGCAATAGACATCGATATGAATTACTCAGGAACGATAGATAATGCATACATCATACATGGTGGAGATGATACGGATGAGGCATTCGAAATTGACGGACCTGAAAACGCAACTTACACAGACGGTAAATTCACAATAATGAATGCTACTGCAATAGCAGTTGATACAGAAAAAACTTCAGGCGCAGATCTAAAATCTAAAGCTCAGGGAACATTTACAAATGTATCTTGGATAGGTTATGATAATGACAACGCAATCGCAGTCAGAGCATCATTCGACACTTCTGATTGTACTGACACCGACGACTCATACACTAATGCATTAGCTGGTGATTTGATAATCACGAATTCTGAATTAGTATCAGCTACAGCCTCAACAGTTGATATAGCAAGAGTATACATTGACGCTAAAAGCGACGATGCCTTAGAGCTACAAGCATGTCTTGACGGAACAGACTATCAAGAAGTATTAGATGGAGCTGTAATCGCAGCTAATAACACCGTAGTTGCTACACCAACTAAAGGAGCAGACATAAGTGCTTTTGCATGGACATGGGCTGCAGCAAATGGATTAACAAACTAAACAAATCTAGGTGGTTAGGTACTGTCACAGGTACTTAACCACTTTTCACATAACAATTTATTGGCTTTCCCAATATGGGCCAAATTTCAAACTTGAACTAACGCATGAAGATTTCAACAATTTTTACACTATTATTTACCATTCTCACTACATCATTATTTGCTCAATCTGGAACACTCAAAGGAACAGTATATGATGATACTAATGGAGACACAGTACCATTCGCAACCGTATTCGTAAAAGAAACAGGAAGTGGAACAGATACGGACTTAGATGGAGCATATGAACTCAGCCTTGCGCCAGGAACATACAACATCGTAATATCATTCATAGGATATGCAGACTTCGAGATCAAAGACATGGTTTTCACAGCTGACAAAGCAGAAGTACTAGATATCAGAATGAAGGAGCAAGGTCAGATGCTAGAGCAGGTAGTCGTGACGGCAAAACAAATCAGAAACTCTGAAGTCGCTTTGGCTACTATAAGAAGAAAATCTGTTAATCTACTAGACGGTGTTTCAGCCCAGACATTCGAAAAGAATGGTGATAGTAACGCTGCCGAAGCGCTAAAAAGAGTAACTGGCGTATCAATCGAAGGAGGAAAGCACGTCTATGTAAGAGGCCTAGGAGATAGATATACGAA
>JAVCKV010568749.1:0-10247 GCA_032274145.1 Herpochondria borealis | reverse complement strand
TAAAAAAAGGGAGTAGAAATTTTCTACTCCCTTCTCTGGAATAATTTATTTGATCCTATTTTAAAACTTTAGATTGACTCAATAACTTATTATTCTTTATTCGTGATTTTTCTTTTTGGCATAAGCCCAAAAAGAAACAAAAAACCCTAGGCTTGAAAACTCGTGTTGCCTCTTTCTCTTTGCTTCGCAAGCACTCTCATGCTCAAACAGTTCAATCCGGGCCTCCCGCTGCTATAACTTGTCACTAACTTGCTATTTTTTTCTAAAGTCCTACAAGTATGATTAGAAAAATTAATCCCTAATCTTCACAAATCGTTTAGTTGAGAATCCTCCTTTAAGTTGAGGAATTTTTACAAAATAAAACCCACTCACCAAATCAGATACATCTACCTCTACAGCATTAATGCCATTAAATAATTCCGCAGATTGAGTTTTCAATAAACTTCCTCTTGCATCATAAATCTCTACTTCGATCGGCATTTCAGTAGAAGCTTTGACTTGTACAAAAATGTGATTCAAAGCAGGATTCGGAACGATTTTTTGGAAATCTAATTTTTCAACAATATCCGTTTTAATTTCATTTGATGGTAGCGTAATTAATGTATTAGTATTGTTAGAATCAGTACAATCTATTTCTAACCAATATCTTCTAGCATTATAAAATCCACTCCAACTCCATTTGCCATTCCAGCCTTGGATCGCAGCATAATCGCGACTTTCAGAATTAGGTTCACAAAAGCTACAATCATCAAAATTAGTAAAATCAACACTAGGACCTGATCGCCATTCCAACGTACCTTCTGTAGTTTCATCATTTAAACCAATGTAGACCAAGCTGTTTGTAAATGGCTGAAGTGCATCATTAATCTCTTGAGAATTAATGGTAGCTAGATGACCTCCATTGCTGACACAATTGGCTTGCGCATCAGTTGGTCGGGCAGTATCATCGGAAAGGTAATAGTACTTGTTGCCAACATTCGTTTGGTAAGAAAAACCAGAAATAGCCTCTGGAACGAAGGTAGAACAATCATCGCCGCCACCTTCGCCACAATCAGGTGCAAAATATCCATCTGAAGTCATTCTTACGACTCGCCAAGTATCAGTAAGTTGAAAGTCTTCTCCAGCAAGTATAAATCCACCATCTGAGGCAGCAATTTTATTTTCACCTAATTGGTTTGCAATACCATCAGGAGTATCTCTTTCCCAAATCAAGTTACCATTGATATCAAATCTAGCATGTTGATAAGTAGATGGTTCAGAGCTAGGGAACACATTATGATAATAAAATACTACTGCGCCTCCGTCATTGGCTGGGATAATTTGATAAATGACTGCCTGATAATCAGGACCTGTATAATACGATTCTCCTGCATTGAAGTCCCAACTGATATTTCCTGTACTGACATCAAAAGCAGCCATGTATGCTCTATTGGTAGCTCCGAAAGTAAGTCTCTTCATATAAAATCTTTGCCCATCAGCACTCTCTCCTAAAATGAAATAAAAAGAACCTTCTGGAGTAACGAGATCAGCAGTCCATTCCAAGTCTCCAGAGTCTGATAATTTAAATACAAAGGCATTAAGACCTGCATTGCCAAATTGATGAAAAAGATAAAACCCTCCTGCTTTACTTTCTGAATAAACCTTTATGCCTACACCACTTTGAATATTAGAAGGTATTTCTTTTTTCCAAATAAGATTACCATTGAGATCGGTTTTTATGATTGGAAAAGTGTTTGTAGTTGTACTACTAGCGGTTAAGATTAATTCGCCATGAACTACTCTTACATAAGGAAAAACAAACTCTATATCTGATATATCTATATCTTTTGAAAAGATAAAATTTCCTTGATCATCCTTTGCCCAAAGTGTTAATAGCTCATCTGAAACAGCTCTAATTCCATAAAGTGTATTCGACTCAAAATCCCAATAAGTTTGGATTCCAGTTTCGTCAGCTGCTCCTGGTCTGATGATAGGAGTAGTACTTTCCAATTCACCAGTTGTTGCATTAAGAGAATATTTAACAACTTCTCTTGCTGTCGTATTATCTACATCAGTACTAATAAGTTCGTAAGAAGAATTAGAAGTATTTTCTGCGAATGATTGGATACTATTAGGGCCTATATTAGCTGTAGAGAAACTTGAAATGAAACTACATTCTCCACCAATAACAATATCATCACAATCAGGTTCAAAAGATCCATCAGAATTCATTCTGACAACTCTCCAGTTATCAGAATTAAAATTAACTGGGTCAGCAAAAATAAATCCACCATTAGAAGCTATTAATTTAGTACGTCCGAGTAAAAATGTTAATTGATTATCTCTCGACCAAACTAAATTACCATTGGCATCATATCTCTCATACTTTCTAACGGTACTTGGAGGACCTACTGGTTGTGGTGGTAATACATCATAAGTATAAAACATAATCACTCCTCCATCAAGGGTGGGGATGGCTTCTGTAATTACTGTATTAATGATAGTTGCATTTGGATCTTCATGTGCCGCTGACGCTTCTTCAGCTCTGAAATCCCAAACTAATGCTCCAGTATTGACATCAAAAGCAGCCATATAAGAAAGGGATGGATTCGTTTTAATTCTTTTCAAATAAAATCTTTCGCCACCTTCTCCAATACGAAATGTAAATTCTCCCGAAGTAGGTGCATCGTTGACATTGGCATCCCATTCCAATTCTCCTGTGTCTGAAATTTTAAATATGGTATTGCCAAAGTAATCATAATACAAATAAAATCCACCTGCATTACTTGCGCCCAAAATATTAAGTGAGATACTACTTGGTATATTACCTGGTAGGTTGGTAGCTAATTCTTTTATCCAAATTGGATTACCATTGAGGTCGGTTTTTATGACTGAAATATTATTATTAGTTCCACTATTACCTGCCAAAATTATTTCATTATTAACTACTTTAATATTTATAGTCTCCTCAAAGTTTATAGTTGAAATATCTATATTTTGAGAAAATAAAGTATTGGCTTGATGGTCTCTTGCCTCCAGTAGAATCAAGTCGGTGGAGACGATTTTGGCTAAGTAAAGTAGGTTTGATTCTAAATCCCAATAAGTGGAAAAATCAGTTTCATCAGCAGACCCTGCTCGTGTAATTGAGACTGAATTTTGGAGTTGACCATCTGATATGTTGATAGGATATTTTACCACTTCACCTCCAACTGTATTATCTACATCATCCGTGAAAAATTCATAAGTAGCATTAGAAGTATTCTCTGAAATAGAAGCAATCGTTAAACTAGATCCTGCATCAGCTGTAGAGAAGGTAGTATTGAAACTACATTCATCACCACCACCGCCGCCGTCATCATCGCAAGTAATTTCCATGACAAAAGGACGAGAATTAAATTGACTGCTAAAACTCCAAGTCCCATTCCAAGGTGCCATGATCACATAGTCCATGCTCTCTGAATTTTCCTCACAAAATCCACATGGATCAATATTGTCGAAGGTAACTGACTCACCGTTGAACCATTCCAAATTACCTTCTGCCGCAACATCATTCAGACCTATAAAAGTCATGATGTTAATGTTTTGTTGGATAAAATCATTTTCAGCTTGAGAACTGATTACGGCTAAATTTCCTCCATTGCTTTCTGCTAAAATTTGTGCTGCAGCGGGTTGGGAAGTGGCATCGGATAAGTAATATTTACTATCACCAAATTCGCCAATAGAAGTAAAACCTGAAATATCAGTAGGGCAATCTCCACCACCACCGCCGCCATCATTACAAGATACTTCTAAGATGGCTCGACGACTTACAAATTGATTGTCAAGTCCCCAGTTGCCATTCCAGAAGTTCATTTTCCCAAAATCTTTCCCATCAGTATTAGTATCTGTAAATTTTGAAAAACTAAAAGTTTCGCCACTATCCCAATCAAAGTTCCCTTCATTTTGCGAATCGTTGAAACCGATAAAAACGATTTCGTTAATGTTGGCTAAGACAAAATCATTTTCTTCTTGTGAAGTGATAGAAGCTAAATGACCGCCATTCGCTTGAGCGTCAATTTGAGCAGCCGACCATTTACTGGCATTGTCAGAAATAAAATATTTACTGTCCCCAAATTCTCCAAGTGCAGTATATCCAGGGATACTTGTAGGGCAAGCAACGGGAGGATTAAAGCTGGCATTAGAGTTTGATGAATTAGTTTTAAAGGCGTGTGCTTGTTGAGTGAATAACATCAATACCCAACAAAGAGCTATCACATGTGGTAGCGCTTTTTTCATAATTTTTTGTTTTAAAAAGTTAAAAATTAATCGTTTTGGAATAGTGATTATTCTAAGAAAATTTGAATAATTGAAGTGCGGAAAATTTAAAGTTGTCGTATTTTATTTTGAAAAATAAATTGAAGTTTTGCAAGATAGAATGTTCGGTTCAAATCAATAGAGCAGGATTCTCATTCAACAGGAAAGCACGCTCTGTAAATATAAGTATGCAAGGTGTGAAAACGTTGCATGAACTTTATTTTATATGATAAAATAAGGATAAACCCTTAGTTTATTGAGTAAAAGTAACACGGGTTTCCAAACCCGTACAAAAAGACCAACCCCGTCCAAATAGATACCTATTTAAACGGGGTTGTTTTTTTGGACGGGTTTGGAAATCCGTGTTACTTGACTATGATTTTCCCAGAATTAATGGCTTGCTCTCCATCAGTAATTTTATAAAAATAAATTCCTGATTTCAGGTCATTTCTTCTTAATTCAAATTGCTTCCCATTAAATTTTTGTTGCAAAATCAATTTTCCTGAGACATCATAAATTTCAATTACCCCATCTTTCACTTCTTTTTTTATTTCAAAAATCGCAAAATCTTGAAGTGGATTTGGGTAAACCTTAATTCGAGTTTGCTCTGAAATTGGACTTTGTAAAGATACTGTTACGAAATCTGAACCAATTGTATGGAAAGTTTCATTCGTAATAACAGGGGCGTTGTAATCAAAATAGATAGCTGCTTTATTTTTGATAACTATTCCATCCGACAGATCTTTTTGTTGAGCAATTTTATATTCGACAAAACCATTGGAAGCAGGTTCGTTGACATTGCTATCAGGTAACATGATCGTACTGAACGTAAATTCTAAAACATTTTCTCCATAAATTCTCCAACTATAAGGATGGCTAGATGGTCCCACATCTATCGAAGTAAGATCTAATTCAGCAGCAATCGTATCTCGAATCACCACCGTAAATGCGGTATCCGTTCCTGTATTTTGAAATCGTATTTTATATTCTAAATCAGTATTAGAGCGGATAAAATGTTCATAACCATAACCAAGAGGAAGTCCTCTTTTGTCATTAGGGTCAAATGAATTTGTAGTGATTTCGCAGTCAATATCGAGATGTCGAAAACCATTATCACCCAAAGGAAATTGATTAATGAAACCGATACTAAAGTTACTAGAACCATTCGTTACACATCCTTCCACCCAAGTGGTTGGTGTTGAGCTACCAGGAGCATTTTCAACTTGTTCGGCAATCATGTGATAGGTAGCACCATTTGTAGAAACCAAAAAACTATCAACTTGACCTGCAAGTAATTGAAACTCACTATTAAATAACAGTATCGCATCTTCAATGATGACATAATCACTAGCTTGAGGCATGTCTGCGGAACCTGTATTTCTTAAATAAAATTGAATAGTAGAATCTTGACAATGAGCATCTACTTCTACAAATGCTCCACTCCAATTGGGATTAGGTAAGCAAATAGAATCAGGATAAATATGAGATGCTATACAAACACTTTCGCCAATGCCCATGTCGCAATCCAAAAAATAATCGATAGAAAAAGAACCAGATTCTCCAATACTTATATCACCTAAATCAAAGGTGTAAGTATTTCCATTTTGAGCAGCTAGGTTAATCGAAGAACTCATGTAAGTAAAGTTGGAATCGACTTCTATTTCAATGTAAGCATTCTCTGCTTTGTCTGTACCTTGATTGGCATAGTTAACATGGAATCGATTGGTAAAACAAGGTCGTGCTCTTGAAAGGGAACCATTGACAGTCAATGATGGACAAATGACAACAGCCTCCATCGGAAAATCTTTTTCGATAATCGTATCCGAAGTCAAGTTAATATCTATATCATTTCCGCAAGGAGTCCACAAATTATTTGGAGGATGGATAGATAAAACATAGTCTCCTGTATCCAATGAAAATTTATATTCACCTAAGTTATTTGTGATGGAATAAAATGTGTCTATATTGTTACTAGCGGTTACCATCCAGTTGGTAATTTCAACTTCGTTGGTATCGATCACACAATTAGGTTGTTCGTCAAGTCCAACATTTCCAAGTATCACATTAGGAAAAATTAACCCCTCAGCATTTGTTTTAAATAAATGAAAATAAGTGCCAGTATAAGTATCAACATTTGCTATTCCTATAATTTCATCATTTCCTACTCCTATAATAGGAGCTACAGATCCTCCAGATGGTAGTGCATTTAATGTTTCCCGCCAAATAATATCTCCATCAAAACCTATTTTCACTAAAAATATCTGATCGTAACTTACCCCACCATTAAAAATTCTAGATGAAAAAACGAAACCATCACTAACTTGAACAGGATTAACAAGTTGATGAAAAAACTGATTTGGAATATTGGAGAAAAGATCATTTCTTAGTTTTTCCCAAACCACATTACCACTATTATCAAATCTTGTTATAAAGGCTACGTTCGTATTGCTTGACCCTAATCCAGAATTAAAAACCATAAAGCCGCCATCAGATAAACTTAAGATATAGGAAGCGTCATATTGATTGATGGGAGTTATGGTTTCAAGAATTTCATTGCCTCCAGCATCTAATTTAATAATAGAATGTTGGATTGTGCTGCCATCATTAAATTCGCTAAGTGCTACAAACTCGTCGTTATCATACTTGGATAAAGATTTAGGGGAGTAAAAATTACCATTAGGTTTTTCAAAAGTCCAGATTTCATTGAAGTTACTATCTACTTTCCTAATCAACATTTCTTTATGCAATATATAAAACTCTCCATCATTCGTTTCTACTACATCCTCAACAATAGGAATGACAGAACCACTTCCAAATGAAAAATAACCACCCCATAATTTGTCACCATTCTCATCTAGTTTTGTGAAATAGGGCTTGTAGCTTCCTTGATGTAACCTGTTTTCTCTTATTAAAAATCCATTATCAATAGTTGATATAAGTTGTCGAGTAGACCATGATGACGTTTCTTCGGAGAATTTTTTGGTCCAAATATAATTACCATCAAGGTCAGATTTTATGAGGTAATTCCCTGTACCTAATCCACTTCCTAAACCTTCGAAAGCTCTAATTGCAAAAGCAATGTTTCCATCTGTGGTCTCGACGATACGATTTGAATTTACGCTATCAGAGGGGGTTATTTCTTTAATCCAACCTTGTTGTCCAGAAAGGAATTGCGGGAGGGAAAATATTAAAATGGAGATGAGTAGTAATAATTTTTTCATGGTATTAATTTTTTGATAATTTGTAAGTATCAACTCTTATTGTTTGATGTTACAAATCTTTCCTTTTTTCTAGTCAATCTCAATTACTTTTTTTTACTTTGTGGAAATAATATGGTGACCGTGTGATGTAATTAGTAATAATATCAATAAACTAATGTATTTTTTGTGGAAAAAAATGACAAAATGAGTACTACTGAAAACTATAAATTGTACGAAACGCTACGGATTATTGAAAAAACGGAAGTCCTTCCAATCAAAAGATTTCTAAGATCTCCTTTTTTTGTACTTCGAAATGATGTAGGAGATCTCTTTGAAGTATTGATAAAATATGTTTTGAAGGGAAAACCATTCCCTAAAAAAGAGATCGTTTTTCAAAAAACATTTCCCGAAAAGGAATATAATTACACTTTGCTCCGTGGAACAATGAGTGATTTATTTGAATTGATTGAAGAGTATTTTTTGATAAAAAAAAGAAGAGAAAGCCAACTTAAATCAAGGCATCTTTTAGCTGAAATATATCGAGAAAAAAAACTCACCAAAGCTTACCAAACGGTAGTGAAAAAAACGGCAACGATGTTGGAAAAAGAACCGTTGCGGAACGCTTTTTATTATCGACAATATTTAGATTTTCAATTAGAGGAAATGGAATTTGAGGTAAATAAAAACAATCAACGCACCAAGAAATTTAACCTTGCTGAGATTTCTGAAACGATTGATGTGTTGTATTTGATTCGAAAACTAAAACACACCTGCACTCAATTTACTCATCAAAAAGTATTTAAGACAGATTATGATTTTGGATTGCTACCTCTTTTTTTAGAAGAGATTGAACAAGAACGTTATTTGAAAATACCTGCTGTTGCCATTTATTATTATTGCTATCGTTTTTTGAGTAACCCGAATGAAAGTGATTCTTTTGAAAATTTTAAAAATTTACTTTTTCAAAATAAAGAACAATTTGATCTTTTAGAAATGAGAGGTTTTTATTTATCTGCTATAAATTTCTGTATTCGAAAACTGAATCAAGGAGAAAAAATATTTGGACGAGAAGTATTGACATGGTATCAAGATGGATTGCAAGAGGATTATTTTTTGGAAAATGAAAAACTTTCTCGATTTACTTATAACAATATAGTTGCAGTTGGAATTCTTTTGGAAGAATTTGATTGGTTAGAAAATTTTATTTCAACTTATGCAGAAAAATTGGATGTATTTTATCGAGCTTCGACAGTAAGTTTTAATACGGCAAGAGTAGAATATAGTCGAGGAAATTACGGTGCTGTAATGACCAATTTACAAAATGTAGAATTTAAAGATTTGATTAATAATCTAATTGCAAAAACAATGTTGATGAAAGTGTACTATGAATTAAAAGAGTTTGATTTGTTATTTTCTCACTTAGATAATTTTCGAGTTTTTATAAGAAGGCGTGATGTAAGTGATTTTCATCGGGAAAATTTTACGAATATAATTCGTTTTGTAAAAAAAATAGTAGGGCTGCCTGAGATGGATAAAAAAGGACGTAAAGCCTTACGAGCAGAAATTGAAGACGAAGAGATTTTGACAGAAAGAGAGTGGTTGTTGAGTAAAGTATAAAATTTTCAGCCACGGACTTGCACGGACTTTTGCAGACAGTCGAATAATGCGTTATAGAATAGTCCGCAAAAGTCTGTGTTAGTCCGTGGCTAAAATTTTTTAATTCAAGATGATTTTTCCAGAATTAATAGCCTGCCCTCCATCCGATATTTTATAAAAATAAAAACCAGATTTCAGATCATTTCGTTTTAGTTCAAATTGCTTTCCATTAAACTTTTGTTGCCAAGTCAGTTTCCCTGAGAGGTCATAAATTTCAATTAATCCATCTTTGATTTCTTTTTTCATTTCAAAAATTGCAAAGTCCTGAAGTGGGTTTGGATAAACTTTAATTCGAGTCTGCTCTGAAATAGAACTTTGTAAAGATACTGTTACAAAATCTAAACCTATAGTATGAACAGTTTTATTTGTAATCACAGGATCATTAAAATCAAAATAAATTCCTGCTTTATTATTGATAACTGTACCATCTGACAAGTCCTGTTTTTGAGCAATATTAAATTCTACAAAGCCATGTGATAAAGCTTCATTGATATTGCTATCAGGCAGCATGATACTATTGAAGGTAAATTCTAAAATATTTTCTCCATAAATTCTCCAACTGTAAGCATGACTTGAAGCACCTGCTTTGATAGAAGGAATATCCAATTCAGCCGTAATCGTATCTCGAATGACTACGGTAAAAGCGGTATCTGTTCCTGTATTTTGAAATCGAATTTTGTACTCAAGGTCAGTATTTGGACGAATAAAATGATTGTCACCATAACCTAGTGGAAAACCTTGTTTATCGTTGGGGTCAAAAGAACTTGAAATTACTCGACAATCTGTATCCAAATAGGGAACATTGTCACCTAACGAAAATTGATTGATGTATCCAAGGCTAAAGCTTCCTGAGCCATTTACTCCACAAGCTTCCACCCAAGCAGATAGAAAAGGATCACCAGGCGCATTTTCCACTTGCTCTGCTAACAATGTAAATGTAGAACCATTGGCAGGTATTGTAAAACTATCTTTTTCACCACTCAAAAGCTGGAAATCCATCATCATGATCAGGATCGCGTCTTCAACTACAATATATTCTTTAGTTGCAGGCATATCTGCAGTACCTATATTTTCCAAAGAAAAATTAACCTGTGTATCATCGCATTCCACATCTATTTC